>PJEN01012462.1:0-57408 GCA_004024605.1 Pteronura brasiliensis | reverse complement strand
TGTTTATCTACCAGGAAAGTAACAGGCTCCATGGGTTGAAGCCTCTGCCTTCGGCTCAGGTCGTGATCCCAGGGTCCTGGGATCGGGCCCCGCATCTGGCTCTCTGCTCGGTGGATAGACTGCTTTCCTCTCTCTCTCTGCCTGCCTTTCTGCCTACTTGTGATCTCTGTCTGTCAAATAAATAAATAAAAATTTAAAACAAAAAAAAAAAAAAGAAAAATTCCAATAACCAGTATTCCTCAAAAATGTTAAGGTCATCAAAAAGAAGGGAAGTCTGAGAGATCATTCACCAAGAGGAGCCTGAGGAGACTTGACAATGAAATGTAATGTGGTATTTTGGAAAAGAAAGAGATAATAGAAAAAAAACATAAAACAAGGAAAATTGACTAAGATATGGTCTTTAGTTAGCAAGAATGTTTCAGTACTGGTTCACTAGTTAAGACCAATGTACCACACGAATGTATGAAGTTAATAATAGGGGATGCAGGGCATGAGGTATGTGGGAATTCCTGTCTTCACAGTTTTCTAAAACTGTTCTAAACTAAAAGATTAAAAACAATAAAAACAGGTCTATTTAGGGTGAAAAAAAGGCAGACTGACTATCCTTTTCCCACCTCCTCCCTACCCAGCAAGACATTCAAGCGGACCTCACTGAAGCAAGCAGGAATTAATACAGCACCACTAGAACATTGTTCTAGCAATCTGAGTTCATGCAGCTCATCCACATATCATCCTGGGTCAGCGTTTTCCAGTAAAAAAAAAATCTGGATATGAAACCCAGTTTGCACTGAGTAGCTAGTTTACCTGGAACTGAGGTTGAGCAAATCTATGGATTTGGTCCTCAATTCTCCACTCTTTTCATATTCCAACATAATTCCTATAAAAATAAACAAACATGTTATAAACCACTTAGGATGACAACAATGTCAAAAGTTAATCTACTTTGCCATAATTTTTTTTATTTCTGTTTTTTTTTTAATTTTTAGAATTTCTCTGCATAAAACATGTGCAGTGATGTCTGATTCTAAAACAAGATAGTTTGAACTCACTTTTTCCTGGTGCTTCCTCTAAATACAGCTACATACCCTTGAAATTATTCAACAGGCAATGTTAAAATAATTGAAGGTTGGATAGAGGGTACACTGGCTAGAGGTCTCGGGACTTGAGCAATGACAGTGTGATGAGTTCCCTGGATTTTCTGTTTATCTCCTATATACCCCTAAACTGGAAACAAGAGCAATTTTCTGCCTGGAACCACCAAAAAGCATAGACAACAAAAACCAAATAATAGCAAAGTTTGCTGTCTGTGGCCAAAGGACCAGACAAAGGGAAGTCAGACAAAGAACTAATGGGGAACCTTAAGCACTGCTTCATAACTGGGATCCTTAGGCAGTTTGATCCCCCAGTTGAAAGAAACCCTGTCCCAGTCCCCCTGCAAAGCTGGGCCCCAACAGTAATCTGATCTGCCTGCAGCAGCCTGGCCACAAAGACCCAGGCCTCCTCAATATCCTCAGCGGGGGCCCCAGGGGACTATCCAATCTGTCTAGCAGCCACTGGGACGTCCCAGGATCACTCAAAACCCATTTCACAACCAAGTCATTGGTGGGCAGCCTTATCCACCCTCAGAAGGGACAACAATGAAGTCCTGGGATATCCCGGACCCCACTCTACAACCAGGTACCGAAATGGTCTCTTCCTGCCTTTCAACCAATGGTGTCACCAGGACTAGAGTCTTGTCCCCCACACTGTCCTGGAAGGTTATTCAGTGAGAGCAGGCATATTGGGAAGTACCCTCTACCCTGCAGGTGGCACCAGCTAGAACTGAGCCGGAGACCTTGCAGCACCAAAAAAATGAAGCAGACCAGAATAACATTGCAAGCGCTCAGAAACTTAAGCTACCATTGGAACTGAAGCCCACAGGCTAGACAGAACCTCTATGTTAAATCTAAACATGGTGACAGGTCTGTCAAAGTAGATTCAGATAGGATCAAGAGTCTCCTAATGTAAGAACCAAAATGTCCAGGATACAATAAACAGGAAAAGACAGTCACTAGACCCCAATACCCAGTATATAATTAAAAAACCACCCATCACACCAAGAACCAGAGAAAGATGATCGACAAACACGTATAATCTGATGCTGGGATTATCTGACTACCTCCTTAAAGGAGATGTCGAAAATACTTAAAAACAACCACTTACAAATTCATGTGAAACAAATGAAAAAATAAAATGATCCCAGATAAATAAAAGTGTTTTAAAACAAACTAAATGGGAATTATAGAATGAGAAAGTTCAATGGGCAAAATGAAAAACTTGTTAAATAGGAGAATGGAGATGACAGTAGGAGAATGGAGATGACAAAGGATAGAAAACAGTGAACTTGAAGACAGATCAATAGAATATATTCATTGTGAACAACAGAGAGATAATTTATTAGGAGAAAAAAATAAAGAGTCTGTTACCCACTTTACTATACTACCTCTATAAATATGGGCCAGTGGATCTCAAAAGTTTTGGCCTTAGGACCACTTTTACTATTTAAATTATTGAGGACACCAAAGAGGTTTTATTTTTGTAATATTTTCCATATTAAAATTGAGAAATTTTTAAATTATTTATTAAACTGCTTTAAAATAATAATAATAAAGTCATAGCATGCTAATGTACATAACATTTTATAAAATAAGAAGAGTAGCATCATTTTACACTTTAGCACGTATCTTTAATATCTGGCTTATTGAAAGACAGCTGGATTCTCATCTCTGCTTCTGCATTCAAGTGGTTCCTACACAGAGTTTCAGATGAAGTATATGGGAAAAAATCTGGTCATATACAGATATGTAGTTGGAAAATGAGAAATTATTTTAATTGCATTTCCAGGTAATTGTAGATAATCTTTTTTAATACTGCATTAAAACTTAATACCTAGTAATTCATAAAGATTTGTTGCAATATAGAATCTGAAACCACATCAATTAATTCTTCATATTCTGTTATATTAAAATCCATTGGTCTATCTCACACTTTCAAAGGATCTTTTATTCATGTATGATTTATCATGCATCAGATAACTGAAAAATATTCAGATCATGCATCACACACCTGAAAAATATTCGTTTACTGAGTTATACACATCTTCTAAATATTGACATATATCATCACACAATATCCCCCCAAAAAATCACATTTGTTAATATCACTACCAATATCTATCATCAGAAAACTCTTTCAGGGTCGGTATGCTGCCCAACTCATGATGGTAGATCCAAGTTTTCTGAAATTCTCATTTTTGCCTGAAGGCTCAAATTTTACCACTGGCAAGAAATGCTGACAGTTTGGCCTCAAAGTTCCTGGCTCGCTTAGCTCATTTGCAAACAAAATGTCTTCCAAATGTCCAAGTCTGAAAGCCGCATTTGTTTTTCAGTCTTTCAAGTACAATTGGTGTTCCATGAAGAAAATGGCTGGTTCATCTCTCAGTCACATGACCATACAAGTGTTTTCCTCAAAACAACTATCAAACCTCTCTGTGCAGCAGAAGTGCTTAATGAGAACTTTCTATTTCATCAGGCAGAATGCAAGTACTCCCAGGTCAGATTTTGACTATGTTATTAAGTTTTACCAATACATCAAGGGCATTCCTAAGTGAAACTGAGAAGGTTTTTGTCCTATCACCAGTTTGTGTCAGTGAGGAATACAATGACCACTATGAAAATTTGTTGCCACCGTCTGACGTGGAGTCAAATTTCCAGAGATTTCACTTCCCAGTGCTTTTGTAACCAGTAATGCAAATGTCAACATCGTGAAAAAACCAAGAGGTATCTTATTGTTACTATAGAAAGAGGTTTGGCCTTGAGGCCCCACTGAAAAGGCACAAGAGCCCCCAAGGGTCTTCCTACAATGTGAGAATCGCTCCCCTAAGATCATATATTTGATATAACAGATGTGATTCTAGAAGCATTTTAGATCAATAGAAAATAGGAAATTCCATCAAACATATATTTATGTTCTAGAGCACTGAACCATTGAGATAGAAAGAGGTGGAGTTGAAAAGGCATGTACGTGGCATCAAACAGATCCAGATTTGAGTTCCAGCTCAAGTCCTTACTTATTTCATGTTACTAGTAATCTCTTTATACCTCAGTTTTCTCATTTATAGAGAATACTTTCATTTTTCTGGTTGAAATTAAATAATATGTATATAAAGCACCTGGCATCTAGAAACTCATTAAGTAATTATTATCTAGTGAATAATCAAATACTGCCTTGTGACACATAGTCACCTTGTATTACTTAAATTACATCTATGCCTTCTCTCTTTGGTGAGACTGTAACATCTTTGAGAGGAAAACCATATGCTTCTTTATACTTCCAGGAGGAAGTATAAGATATCCTCCTTGGAATGAGTCGTGATGATTTACGCACACTAAGCACATGATCTGGCCAGTTTCAAGTATAAGCAACACTGTCAAATGGATTTACACCTTCCCCTCTCTGGCCTTCATTTCTCCCTCAGAGGGGTCTGCCCCTCCCCGTTGTCTTTAAGATCTTTCTGTTTTCCATCCTCTCCACATCTGACTCACCAGACGATGCCCTCCTGGGTCTGTCTTCTCTTTATCCCTAGGGTCTACCATGAAACTGGTGCACAGGAACTGTTCAAACAGACCTTGTTGAATACACGAGCTAACTGACAGATGATTGGATGAGTACCCCCAGAATGCTTAATGCAATTGATAGTCCTTATCTTTACAACACGGACTTTCAAAATAATCAACACTATGACCAAATTTCCTTCTTCAGATTACAATTATCCATTGGTTTTTATTAAATCTGTCTACTTTGTTACTTTTCATTCTCCTTTACGGATTCCTCCTCTTACAACTGACCTTTAAATACTTATTTAGGTTACGGTTCGGGTCTAGGAATTCTCTCTTCACTTTACATTTTTTTTGTCTGTATAAATTCACCCGTACCCATGGCTCTGATTACCATCAGTATGTCAACAATTACCAGTTGTAATTCTCCAGTCTAAACTTCTGCGTTCTAGATGCATGTGTATCTCACCAGTACCTCAAACAAGTCCTGGATCTTCCCCCTCAATCCTGCTTCTCCTACAGAGCTTATTTCCCGGGGTCAGATGTCACCACTCACACGACATCACAGCTGCACTCTCGGGAGGAAGTCATCTCAATACAGACATGCTGCATGGATTTGGCACAACTTAAGTAGGTAAACCCAAGCAGCTGTTGTGTAATGAAGTATAAGGTTTTAGAACCAAAAAAATCATTCCATGTGCTTTTAATGACCAGAGCACCCGGACACAGCAGGCAAACAACTGTAACTAACCTTTTCAAAAAATTACAATATTGTGAAAATCTTTTTAAAAACCTATTTATATGTCGTGTGTTCTAGAAAAGATTTAAAAGGACTTAGAAAAAAATAAATAAAATTAAAAAAGCGAAGATTGGAAGTAGTAAGAATTAGATGCATTGACAAAGGAAGGTTCAAGTAAAGGAAAGATCACATCTATAATTGCATTGAACACTTAAATATAAAATTAACAAAAAATGTGCAAGTCCTAGTTGTACTATGGAACATAAAAGAAAACTGTGATAAATGAGGACACACATTTCTAGATGAGAAAATGTAATATTATAAACATGTCAAATCAATCTATGGATTAAAGTAATTATAATAACTTTATTTTTTGGAATTTGAAAATTTACCTTATATTATAACAAACTGTAAAACAAAAAAGTGTGACTCCAGTCAACATAAGTGTGACTTAGATCAACATAAAAGAATCACTTATATATGGGAGTTTAAAAATAAACTGAAGGTAATATTTTAAATTAATGAGGAAAAATAAATTATGCAATAAATAATGATATAATAATAAGTTGGATTTTGGAAAAATTTATAAAACTGATTGCTACCACACAAGATACAAAAATATATTCTAGAGTGATTTGAAATTTTAATATTAAAAACAAAATACAAAATGGTCAAAATAATAGAATATATTTACATCTTAGTGTAAGCAATTGGCTTTTTTTTTAGATTTTATTTATTTATTTAACAGAGAAAGAGAGCACAAGTAGGCAGAGAGGCAGGCAGAGAGAGAGGGGGAAGCAGGCTCGCTGCTGAGCAGAGAACCTGATTTGGGCCTCGATTCCAGGACCCTGAGATCACGCACGACCTGAGCTGTAGGCAGAGGCTTAACCCAGTGAGCCATCCAGGCGCCCAACAACTGGCTTTTTAAGCATGATGTGAAACTCAACACCTAAAAAAGAAAAAAAATGATGCATTTGTCTGAAATAAATTGAAGCTTCTATACAAGAAAAGATACCACAAAGTTAAAGATAAATGATAATCAGCAAAAAAATTTCAACTATAAATACAAAGCTTAAAGAACTTACTATAAAGAAGCCTAAAAATGATTTTTAGAAAGAAAATGGACAAAAGGCAGGAAAGGCCAGTTTGCAAACAGAGAGCGACAATGGTCAATAAGTATACAAAAATAAAATATTCCCAATATTTTAACTGGGAAAAGAAATACAAAATACAAAAAGCGATATAATTTTTACTCATCAGAATTGCAAAGATGGCAAAGACTGATAATACTAAATACTAGCCAGGTTGAGGAAATAGGAATTCTTACTGGTGGTAGACATGTCAGATGGCTCCCTTCAAGAAGCCATCATACCAGGATGCCTGGGTGGCTCAGTGGGTTAAGCGTCTGCCTTTGGCTCAGGTCATGATCTCAGGGTCCTGGGATTGAGCCCTGCATCAGGTTCTCTGCTCAGCAGGGAGCCTGCTTCCCCCCCCCACCTCTGCCTGCCTCTCTGCCTACTTGTGATCCCTCCCCTCTGTCAAATAAATAAATAAAATCTTTAAAGAAAAAAAAAAAAGAAGCCATCATACCTTCAGTGAGTTGAGCATGCTCTTATTATCCTTTTATGTATTTTTCAGAATTTTGTTAAAAGTAAATATTACTCTTAAGATAGAAAAAAAAAAGAGAGAGAGAGAAATTAGAACATGGAGGAAAAGGGAGAAAAATGATAGAGATTAACATTATTAACATATAAACTCCTGAAGATCAAGATGAAGATCTCCATAAGGTTATTTGAAAACTCAAATAACGTACAAAGTTTCTATCAGCTTAAGGTATCACTATCATTAAGGACTGCTTCCTTCCTGTTCTGTAATTTTAAGTATTTTGCATTATATATGAGTACTCAATATGCACTATTTATTCTTAAGGAAAGTAGGCATTCGATAAATAGTTGAGTAAATAAATGATGTGTAAACAATAGGTAAGTTATATAATCTTAATCTGTAACTCAGAGAAAGGATGGAAAGAATTAGCATTATTCTAAGGAGATGCACTAAATAATTTTAGCAAATTCACAAAATACTGCATTCTTTTTTTCACGGTTATCTTGTTTCTTATAAAGTAAAAAATGTTGAAAGTCTTTAAAGTCGACTACTAAAAATTAGCTGGGTTACTATACAGATGGATTTAGAAAACAAAGTGCAAAATCTGAAACCTGTGCATTGGACGGTTCCGCTGTTAAAAAACATCAAGGTCAAATGCTCACCCTCCCCATGACCACTGAGCTGCAGTATTGAGGCAGAAGCTGGATCGTGCATAGTGAAGAACACAAGCAGAAAACAGACAAAGATGCTCCCCAGAGCACATGTTTTTCTTCAGTGATCGTTGCCCACAGTATCTTAATGTTCTCCATGAATTTTTGTGCAGTAGGTAGGATTCCCAAGAACACTTAAGAAGCTTCTCCCCCGCAAATTCTGCAATGTACTATAAGACTAAGCTTCAAAAGATGTGAGTGTTCCTTACTCCGATCACATTCAACCAACAAAGACCCTTAGAGTGCTCAGAATATTAATGAGTCTAATTAATGTTTACTTAACTCCTTCTCATGGCCCAAAACACTAGGGGCCTACACACAAGAAGTAAAAGACAAAGACTGTCATAACTGAGTCAGTTGAAAAGCACGTATGCAACACCTACTCTTCGTGAAGTGAAGAGCTTATGAATTAATGAATGAGATAAAAAGAGAATGCCCATGCTTGATTTGCCATATTACTGCCATGTACTTTTAGGAGGCAGAGGGACAAATTCCATGGATGCCAACGGTGGAATGCTCCTGACCCATATGTTATTCAAAAGAAAGTAGGAGGACTGAAATCTGGGGACTAAGAGATTAAACAAAATTGCAGAAGGGATAAAGGTAACACAAGAATGATTCAGTGGTGAGTGATTTTTTTCCTCCTTGATAATGTTATTTCAACACCCACCTGCTATTCAGTAGTACCTTGGAAACTTGCATATAACGCATGGCTCACCAAAGACTGGAATTCAGAAATTAAGTATCTAACATGCTAAGTGATATGACTTCATTAGAAGATAATCATTAAAGCAATAGTTGCAAGTTTAAGTCCAAAGCCTTATTGAATGGGAGATTGCCATTGGAATCCTGGACTTTCAGAGCTGGAGTGAATCTTACAGATTATCTGTCTCACCTATTCCCACTTCAGAAGGAGCTGAAAGCATTCTACTCAACACACCTTATCTCATTAAACTTGTTTATTCAACAAATATGTGAGCTCATCTTTATTGACCCATCTCCATCTACTCTAAGTGCTAGAGATGCACTAATAAACAAAACAGACGAAGTCCAGGACCTCAGGAAGCTTTTATTTTAAGTTGGGGTGACCAGGTGAAATACATAGGTAAAACTGTGGTACGTTGCCCTGAGATAGCGCTAAGAAAAAAAAAAAAAAAAACAGCAGAGGATGCACATTGCGTATCCAAGTGAACGAACAGGCAGGCCATGAGGTATTCAGGACTACTCCCTCAGGTTTTTAAACAGAGAAAATAGATGAGATCACCTAACTGATGAGTATAGATAGAGAAGTCCAAGGGCAGAGTGCTGGGACACTCCAACATTAAGAGCAGAAGGAAGAGATACCAATAAGATGGATGAAGAAGGAGCCACAATAAAGTGGGATTAAAAACTGGTGTGTCCTGGAAGCCAAGGGACAGAGTGGTCAAATGCATTAGATGCTGCCGTCAGGTCAGGACAAGAAGGAGGCAGAGGCGGCAAGTGGGTTGAGTGATGTTGGAAGTCACTGAGGATCTTGAAGAGCGCAGTTTCGGGGAGCCATGAGGGTGGAAACACGACAGGAGTGAGTCCAAGACAGAAGAGAAGAGAAATCGGGACGCTGTTCTTCCAAGGAGGTTTGCTCTGAAGGGAAAGAGATAAATGGGGGAGTAGCTGCAAAGGGTCAACAGACAGGTTAGGATGGGCGTTGTTACCAACGTGTGACTTGATGGATCGAAACAAATTGACCAAGCTACAAAATCTGTATACGGTGAGAGCCAGATATTATGATCCCAGAGTTCATCTTCCTAACCTACACTCCACAGCAAAGGGATGAATGAAAGCCAGTCATTCACATGCCCCACTATTTGTGGGAACCAGCCCCAGCCTACACCAAGCATAGCCAAAGTTGTGAATGCATCGAGAGAACAAGCTATTTACAATTTCCCACGTGCTACCTCTCACATCTAGGGCCTTTTCATGTTATTTTTAATTGTAATTGTAAGAGGGAGGAAATGAGTTATGATTTTACTACAAATGTTAACTTCACATGGGTGAGAGTTAATGCCAGGCCTCCTGTTGCAGGGAAGCCCAGTCTTCTCATCCCACAAGGATATTTGGTCATCTACTGCTTTGTGGCAAGTTTTATAGACTTTTTAATTTTATATTCTTTTTATTTTTATTTATTTTTTTAAAGATTTTTAAAATTTATTTGTTTGAGAGAGAGAGAGAGAGAGAACAAGCAGGGGGAGCGGCAGGCAGAGGGAGAGGGAGAAGCAGGCTCCCCGCTGAGCAGGGAGCCCCATGAGGGGCTCCATCCCAGAACCCTGGGATCATGACCTGAGCCCAAGGCAGACACTTAACCCACTGAGCCACCCAGACGCCCCTATTCTTATTTTTAAAGTGAGCTCTGAATTGGAACCAAGAGTTCTCCCCTTATTTCTGTGCCTAACGGGTTGGGTGACCAGTGGTCTTCCTTCACTCATTCTTCAAAGGTGACCATGTCCTCACCTGTGAAACAAGACAACTAGACAAGTTTGTCCCACTCTAAAACTACAGGGTTCTGTGGGTGTATTTTGAAATTCCTCAGCTCATTGGAATCAAGGACTGTGACCTTTAAGCTGAAAGCCCTGGGGCACAGGGCGCCTGGTGGCAGGCCCTCAATAAACGTGTTTGGTCAACTGATAAGCGTAGTCTGGAATGCGGACACTCAATTAATATGCTTTCTTGCATATGCATTTTCCTTTTCACTCCACACATCTTGACTTGATCGTTCTGCTCTGTTTAAAATAAAAAGCAATGTGCTCCTTGTCAGTGTCTTCCCTTCCGGATCCCAATCTCTAGGGACATCACTGATCACCACCTCTCCCTCCCCATCCGCCCCATTCCTAACTAGCCAGAAAAGCATTATAACTCCGCAACTTCAAAGTTTAAAGAATTCCTAAAAAATCACTTTAAATGTTTTGAGTAACAGTGTTCAACAACCAAAGGAGCAAGGGGCCCTGTTGGGAATCGCCGGGCTCTCTGTCCCCGACATGGATCACCCGCTAGGGGACTCCGCCGGCCCCTCGAGTCCCCGCACCCTCCACCGCCCCGGAGCCTCCCAAGGCCAGAGCCCAGCACCCACGCCAGCACCGAGGAGGCCCGGCCCCTACCTGGCGGGTAATACCGGAGTAGGAGGCCCTTGAGCTTCATTTTCTCCTTCCCAGACCCCTGGTCAACGCTCTTCGTAGCCATGGAAACAGCCAAACAGCAGCTGTGCTTCGGCGCGCATGCGCAAGCATCCAGGGCGCGGAGCTGGGCTTACAGACTTCGGGAGTAGGGTCTGCGGCGCCGGCGACCCGTGGCGGGTTGGGGGGCGTCAGCTCGGCGAGGCGCGGCCAGGGAGCACGCCCTGCCCCTGCGGGTGCCCGGACCCGCCTGCTTGTTCGTAGTGGGGGGAGACGGGGGCTCCAGGGCGCGTCGCTGAAGAGAGCGCTGCCACCCTCGCTCCGTCTGCACCGTCGGGTGCCTGGGCTGCGCAGGGACGGGAGCCCCTCCCGTTCTCAGTCAGGGTGACTTCACAACGGGCGAAGCACTCTACGGAGTGCTGGCCGCGCACAGTGTGGCCCATTGAGTTTCCAAGGAGAAGGGACGGGAGAAAAGTCCCCTTCTGGTCACCATTCCGGGCCTCTCCTTATGCCCTGTCCTTGTTCCCACAAAAGAATTAGGACCACGAGGTATCAGGCTACATTTCCTGATGTTGTGTGGTGCACTGCGCTTGGGGCCCTATACACCTGTCGCTGTAGAGATTAACAGAGGTTTGAGTGGTGCACCATTTCTTCCCGCCCCTCCCACGGATGCAACAATCCAGCATCAGAAAAAGTGAGGACCCCCACCCACCCCCAACTAGTGAGCCACAGAGGCGGGATGGAAGAAGCCTCAGAAGCCTGTCACCTGGAGTCCACAGGGTACTGTCCACCCAGGGTATATGGTTTCCCGGACCTTTTTGTGGCCTATTCAGTTTCTTGCCAGTAAAGTTTCTTTGCCTGTAAAGTCCAGTTCCCGTGAGGAAGACGGTCCTGGAAGAATCAGTGGGGCCAGACTGTCCATTTCCTTTAAGGAATTTGACCTAAATTCCTAAGTCAGAATATCCCCAAAGGTAAGCACTTCCTCCGTGGTCTTCACAACTGTGGGCCACATCTCCTCATCGTCTCCATGTCAATTCTCCAAATTGACTCACTTATTTTACTTCACGTTTTTAAATGCAAGCTTGCAAGAAAATTGTTAATCCTGTAAATTAGAATTTTGCCCAGTTGTCGATGAGCAGTAGGTAACTGTAAAAATAAATGCGATTTTTTAAATGCTATGGAATAACCCTATACTCTTACCTACCAGAGACTATGAACCAAAGGCCTTCCAAAGGCCTTCCCTACAAAACAGTAGGGAAGCATCATCAACTATGAAATTTTCAAGATAGCCTAGCACCCAACCGAGCCTTTCTACTTCATGTTCTCAGAAGGCTGGAGAGATCATTAAAATGGGAGAGCCTCTGCATGGAAAAATTAAGCCTAATACAAATGGGAAGCACATAAAAATCCTAGCATCCCACACTTGAGAAACAGAAAAAAAAAACCAGATGAAATGTAAGATTCCTTCTAGCTCAAAGTCTCCCCTAATCATTAAGACTCTGGAAAAGGTTTAAGTGGGGAAGGGTGAAGAGATCATCTATAGAAACAAGAAGTCTTGGGGCTCCAGAATGGCTTAGTGTTGATTTCCGCCCAGGTCATGATCTCCTTGTCATGCATGATCTCAAGGTCATGGGATTGAGCCCCACCTTGGGCTCCTGCTCCTAGGAAGTTGGCTTGAGATTCTCTCCCTCTCCCTCTGCCCTTCCCCCAGGTCTCTCACTCTCTCTCTCAAATGAAATAAATAAAATCTTTGAAAAAAAAAAAAAGAACAAAGTCTTTAGTGGATTTTGTTTCCCCATTTATTGTTTATGCTTGTGACATTTTAAATGAGGCCTTCGAAAAAAATAGTAACTTTACAATGGAGAAATCAGGTGGACACCATTTATTTAACCATTAGGATAGAAGTTAACATCCCCAATGTAGGGACAAACTGACATTCATAGCTCGTTATACAAGGCAATGATAAGGACACAGCAATTCTCTGGAATTCCCTCCTGCAAAGCATAACCTGTCCCTTTAATCATGAGGAAACATCAGGGCCAACCAAAGTTACAGAAATTATATGAAATAACTGTCAAGCCAAGAAAAAACAAAGACTGAAAACTGCTTCAGATTAAAGACACTAAAGACATAGAACAATTAAATGCACTGAGTGATGCTGGGTCCTGAACCAGGAAGAAAATTATCTGTAAAGGACATGACTGGGACAATTGAATGAGACATTGTAGTTTAGATTACATTGTATCAATAATGAGTTTCCTGATTTTGATCATTGTGCTGTGATTATATAAGACAATGTCTTTGTTCTTAGAAAAAATACACTGATTTCTTTAGAGATAAAGGGGTATGATACCTCCAATCAACTCTCAAATGGTTTTGAAAATCTTATATTTATGTGTAGGTGTGTGTGTGTGTGTGTGTGTGTGTGTGTGTTTGGAGAGGTGGATGAATAAGAAACAATAAAGCCACTGAGAAAAAAATACTGAATCCAGCCTGGCACAGAACTCTTTTTGAGAAGTTCCTTATCCTACTCTTGCAACTTCTCCATAAGTTTGAAATTCTTACAAAATAAAAAGTGGCCTTTGTTTTCCACAGAACAAGCCAGGCTTCATAATGTTCCAAGATATAGATAACAACCACAGAACCATCTGGCTCCACTTTTGTTAAGAGATCCCCAAGTTCAAGTTCACTCCCTGTTTCACCTCTAATTCTACCTCCATCTTCCTCTAGTTGAGACCAAGAGCCTCTACCACTGTTACCTACCTATCATCACCACTCCTTCCATTTCCAGGAGTTCCTGCACTTCCTAAGTGGCTCTTGTCTTTCTGTTCCAGGTAAAGGATTTCTCCTACTTCCATAAACCAAACTTTAACAGGTTGTACTTTTGCTTCTTAAAAAAAAAATTCCAGCTCTGCAGCTTTTGACATCCTTCCTTTGGCTCCAAGAGTTTAAGCCAAGTTCTCCCACATAAGTTAGAGAACTTAACTTCCTCACCACCTTCACGTCATATCCAGGGCCCTCTTTACCGACTCTGGGGCACAGGCCTTTGGTGTTGAGGTCCCATCTTCCCAGAGCCCATCCCCACTAGGGGTCAGCAGCCCTCCTCTCTGTCTTTGCTTCAGAGTAATTTATCTGTCAAAACATCCCGACTGTCCCAAAGTTCTCTCTCATTTCCTCCCTAACACCTAGATAGTCTCTGCTGATGGGATTCCTAGTGTTCTGACTTGATAGCCCAGAATCCTGCCACAAGTATCGAGTGTAAGTCCCCTCGGCCCCCCTTTCGGGAGGCAATAGGCTTCTCTGCAAATGAAGTGGTGATCCAAAGAGAAGTAAGTGAAGTTCATGAGTGTGAACAGATTTTTCTTCTGGCCTTGGCTTACGTTGAGGTTAAAGCTATGCCTAATTGACTTACCATGTACTCATTCCTGGAAGGCGCTGCATGAATCTCTCGACCTGAGTAAATGTCTGTTTCATGCTAATTCACGGCCATTAGCCATGAATGCCGTACAGAAATCTACAAAATCAAAACTACATTGTTCAAGGGAAGGGTGCTCATCTTAGTGTCTGGCAGACTCGGTGTGACTTCCTCACGGGGCTACTCTAGACACCTTCCTAAAAGTCATATCATACTCTCCATCAATTCTTGCATTCTGTATTGATTTGACCATTGACTCACTAGAGCAACAATCGCCATTCATAATGGATTTGTATATATAAATGTAATATTTGACTCTGGGTTTCTTCCCACTGACACCTTCCTTGAATAGCCAGAAGCTTAAAAAATTTAGTATCATTAACTTGACGCCCCCGAAATAATTCTGTCTGGTGGATCAAAGCCACACTGGGTTTCTGTTCTCAGTGTGTCTCTGGACCAGCATCATAGTCCCACCTGGGAACTTGCTGGAGATGTAAATTCTTGCCACACCTTACCGCCTACAAGATCAGAAATGCTGGTAGCGAATGCCTGACAATCCCTGTTTGAACAAGCTTTTCTGGTGATTCTGGTGAACAATAAAGTTGGAAAACCACTCAGTTGGTACAATATGTTACAATGGTGGGCCAGGCCTGAGAGAAGGTGGGCTCTCTGCCCCTACCATCAGGCCTTTTATATATCCTGAAGTCTTCCCTGATTGTCAGGGACAGTAAGCGGCTTGGTCACATTCAAGGATGTGAGTAGGACCCAGAAACAGTGTGGGAAGAAACTGGAATTCTCTACCTAATTGGGTTTCAGAGGCTTCGATGTGCTGAGAGACACCAGTGGATATCAGAGTGTGAAGGAAGGCTGGGGGTGGGGGAATGTCTCCAAGTGGGAGAGAGAGGGAAGGAGGGGAAGAAGGACGCAGGGAGGGAGGCAGGAGTCAGCCTGGAGGATCTGGCTCAGCACTGCGGCAAGACTGATGGGCAGGAATGCAGTTCCAGTGGAACATGGTGGCTCCCATTTGACCCAGTTCCTCCTGGAAAGAGCCCTGGCATCAATGGGACCCTATAATCACTAGTCTCGGGGGCACCCAGTCCATAGATAAGAGAGGCACAGTTGCTTCCTGGAAAGAAAGTACAGAGAATGAGATCTGAATCTTCCAAGACTACCAAGAGAGATCTGCTGAGCCTCCCAGGCGGTGAGACCCCAGTACAGCCACCCCAGAGGGGCTGCATCCGGGCTTTTGAAACTTCTTCGCATTCCTGCCTCCACCTCACTGAAGGACCTGTGGAGTACCTGATCTTATCTGGAACTGGAAAACCAGTGACACCAAGGGCCACTAATTGATGCACTAAGTATATTTAGAGGGCCTGCCAGTGCTAGGCATGTTTCAGGTATAAAGGGTCTAATTCTGAAAACAATAATTTGGGGGAAGTCATTCCTAGAGAAGATCAGACTGCAGGTGGGTTTGAAACTATTGTGTTTATGGGTGGGGGGGCATGTCCCTATATAGGACTGCATTTACAGTCTCTGAGGTACTCCTACTGGGACATGCAGGCGGCATTAACAGGGCTGGTCCACAGTAGCTTCAGTCACAAAGCGCAGCATGCCTGACCTGAGACCTCACTTGGCCATCTATCAGCCGTGGGCTCTTAGGCAAGGTCCCTAAGCCCTAAGGCTTCAGTTTCCTCATTGGAAAGATAAGAATGATCCCGGCATCCAGTTAATGGGGTTGTTATCTCCGAGTCTGGCTTGTTCAGAAACAGTCTGCAAGTATCAAGGTTGATGATGACAGTGATAAGCATTTATTTTCCTAAGGTGGTTTGTTTGAAATTGGGGAAGGGTGTGTGCCCATTGCTCTCATCTAAATTGATAATCTATATCGACAATTACTCTGATAACCCCATACAAGCAATTTGGAGTCCTCTGTATGATATCTGACAATAGATACACCTTTCTAGTTATGTTTGTATTAGTATAATTAGTGTAAATAGTAAAACGAGCTTACATTCCTTAAGACATAACTACTTTGTCTGTAGATCCAAATAGATTTGTCTTCTTAAAGAAATGGCCCATAAGGGGGAGCCTGGGTGGCTCAGTGGGTTAAGGCCTCTGCCTTCAGCTCAGGTCATGATCTCAGGGTTCTGGGATCGAGCCCCGAGTCGGGCTCTCTGCTCCGCAGGGAGCCTGCTTCCTCCCCCCGTTCTCTCTGCCTGCCTCTCTGCCTACTTGTGATTTCTCTCTCTCTCTGTCAAATAAATAAAATCTTAAAAAAAAAAAAAGAAAGAAAGAAAGAAATGGCCCATGAGGACTTAGAAGGGGCAAGAGGGTTATAGATCTTAACAACACTTAGAGACTGTCCAAAGAAGAATAAAGATGCGTAAGGACATGAGAATGTTCAAACGAGGGGAGCAGCCATGGACCTCACACCACCTTCCATGTCCGTGCCTGATACACAGTGGGTCCTCCATCAGTGTCTGATGCTTAAGAACTTGGAGGATCCGTGTGGAAGAGGAAGTAGCTGATTACATGCAGAGAGAGGTCGGGGTTGAGAGAGAGAGCCGGATCCCCAGAGACCGATTTCGGCTCAGTACAAAGAATTTTGTACCAATGTGTCCAGTAATGGGCTAGGCTGTCTCAAAAAGTACTGAAGATTTCCCAGCACAGGAAGTGTTTCAGCTGCAACAATTTGACTAGCTGCTAGGATGACTGCAGAACACAGTGTTAATTGGATGAAAGCCAAAACTAGATAAGAAGTTTCATCTCCCTTTTGATGCTGTAGTTCCTTCATTTTGTGCTGCCTGTGTGTTTTCACAAAGGAGTAACCCCGGGCTGGTGAATGACGGTAGCCAGGGAGCTGGAAGTTCCAGTCCCCGCCTTCCCACCGGTGACCTTTGAGCAAGTCACTTGCACTCAGCCAGAGTTACTCATCGGCAAATCATCCTTCATTCCATTCAGTTCCAGCATAACAGCACCAACTTCTTCATGCTCTGGGCTTTCATTCTGTCATTCCTTCCACCTGATAAACTCCCAGTTCATTTGCTCTAAAGTCGTACCAGGCTCCAATCACCTTCGCCACATGCTCAGTTCAACTGTATGCGGCGGGTGTGGGTTTCGCATCAGGGCTAAGGCCATTCCTGCCTCAAGCTTCCATTCTCAAGACTGCACCTGGCCACTTTTTGGCAAATCCAGATCAATCCAGGGATTCCTCTGGAAGCCATTTCATCTTTAAAACCTCATTGCATTCAGAACTGTTATTTGCTTTGTCCTTCTCAAATAGAGTTTATTCTGAATGTCTCATAGCCACTTATCATGTCTTGTGGAGAAGGACCCAGAATTCTCAGTCACGGTTACCCTGGGTCCTGCCCGCCTACTTTGCAATCCCTCCCCCCACTTGCCAGGGTGCTTCCCACCCCCTCACTGCAGCCAGGAGCTGAGATGAGACCATGTCTTGCTCTGGACCCCAGCGGGACAGTATGTGCCTCACGTCTGCTCTTTCTCCTCTAGGTCAGCAGATCCTGGAAGGCTCTCTAGCTCTTTCTTTGTTACCTCCCATGCCCCATTCATGGGTCCTGAGAATTTTCAAATATCTAAGTTCACCAATTTGACCACAAGAAACCAGGGGGTTCCCTCTAATCCATATTGGGCTGCCATTTCTGCCCGATTTCCACCCATTACAGTAAAGCAGGAAAGCTTCTTTGCAAGGCTTGCTGGATTCTAGCATCATCTCACAGAAGGGTGGTCTCCTTCTTCTTCCTGGATCCCAAAACACCAAAGGAGTTCTCCGTAAGCCTTCCACACCTTATAACAAACTGTTTCCATCTTTCCTCCATCTACCCAGATGAAAGGGTCATTTTCTATATATGCTTGTGAAGGGATTTGGTTTGGAGTCAGTGCCCTGGTATCCCCTGCCGCCCCCCCCAGACTTGGGAATCCCCCACAGGCAGGTAAACGCCCAGCAAGCACTTCACACAGAGCCACCGCTAGCACACACCATGCCTTTGCACAGATTATAAAAATGTTGTCACCTCTGGGCTGGAGAACTACAAATGACGCCCCTTCGCCACTCGGGTTCCAGGGTGCCAGGGCTAGGCTCTCACAGCCGGCCAACCCAGGCTGGGTGTGGGCCAGGTTTCTCACGGCCAGGTTCAGTGTGCTGCCCAGACTGCCCGCAGTCCTCCGCGCATGCCCAAGGGAGGGCTGATCCTTACAACGCTACCCACAAAAGCCTTGACCCACCTAAACTTCCCCGTGTGGCTCACGCTGGGGAAGTACATTTGCCTGCAAGTTGCTTTTCCATGCAGAAGTGACGGGAAGCTGGGGGAGAGGTAGAGTTACATGATTAGGTTAGACTCGCCCAAGCGTCAAACTTTTGATGCCGTTGACGACTGTGTGCTCTTTAGAAGAAGGCATCCTGGCCAAGAAAGGACGCAAAACTGGGTCAGAGGAGTTTGAAGTTGAATGTCAGTTCTGACGCCTAGAGCAGGGTCACTTTTAGAACTTCTGGCTTCTTTCACTTGCAGCGAGGATAATAATAGTATCTGCCTCATGGGGTTCTTGTGCAGATTAATGACGGAAATATAAGGAGTGTTCTTATGGCCCTTTAAGTCTCTAGGCACCTAAAATTGTTTTCCCTTAAATATCATCATCCTGCAGTGATCTGCTTCTACAACTGAACTCTCTAACTCTGCGAGGCATACATGCACAGAGTAACTAACTCGCTATTCAGAATAAAGACCACTTTGAGGGATTCTTACAATCCAGTTATGGTTATTTAGCTGCCTCATTGGCAGTAGGGGGCAGCAGTGTACATCCGTTCTTTATGAGCCCTAACACCCGTTGCCTTCCAAAGTCCAGAGCCCATGTCGTTGGGCAAAGGAGTACACACTCTTGCAGTGTGCGCTCCTTTCTTCCGGCTTCCAGAAACCCGTCTTTGAAGGCCATTCGCTGGATATAACAAAACAGTGCACAAGACTGATTCCTGTTTATCTTGTAATATTTTGCATTTATTTCTTGAGGTTTTGTCATTTAAAGGTGTGTTTCTCTTTGCTTTGAAAGAATGTTAGATATTGGTGAGCTAGACTTGTTGTCTTCTATTGCATTTAACTTTACTTATGTGTTAGTGCTATATTCTTAGCCGCAATTTAATGTATTTAAGAGAAACAATCAATTATTAAATATATAACAAGACAACAACCATGCTACCTGATCTTACGATCATGCTGTAAGAAATCAAAATATGTGGTTTGCACTGCGGTGCTAACGACACCCAAATATGCTAGCTACGATAACAATAATAATAATTAACATTGACGGAGTGCTTACTCTGTGCCAGTCACTGGGTTAAGTGTATTACACAAAAGATGACCTGATTCAGTCTTCACAAAACCTCTAGAAAGTGAGGACTACTGTCTCCATTCTAAAAATGAGAAACTGAAACTCTGAGATTAAGCCTCCTTCTCTGGTTGTACAGTCGTTTTATTTATTTTTTTTTAAGATTTATTTATTTTAGGGAAGGGGTGCTGGGGAGAAGGGTCAGAGAGAGAGAGTCTTAAACAGACTCCCCACTGATCAGGGCTCGATCCTACAACCCTGAGATCACGACCTGAGCCAAAACCAAGAGTCAGGTTTAACCAATGGCATCACCCAGGCTCCCCTCTGTACAGCCATTTAAAATAGTTATCTCATTTAACCAACTTTTTTGCTTTTTAGTCTACATTTTTTTATTTAAAAAGAAAACTAAATTTCCATTTTCTCTTGCTTTTCCTTTGAAGAATGTAGCACCTTCCCCATGAAGGAAGAACTACTTCCCAGAGATTGAGTTTGTGCAGACTCAAGAGCCATGGTCCCAGCAGGACTGTGATGTCTGACACACTCTAACATGACCACAGTGTGGTTCTCTGTCAGCCAGGACTGTGACTTCATGGGGATAATTACACTTCATGCATGGTGGCTAACAGGTGACATTTCAAAATGGGAAAGGGAAAGAATCAAACTGCCCTCACTGTGTCTTGTTTGCAGTGGCAATATATGCAAAAATACTTTCAACAATAAAGAACTTGAGACCCATGGAGCTATAGCCATTGTTGTTGTCATTCTTTTCCTCAGAGCTTAAATCCCCTGGACTGTCCGACATCTCAGAGCATCAATATTTGTGGGTAATGGCCAGAAGGGATAGCAGAACCCACATCTCTGTTCTACCATTAGTGGAGGTCCAGACCTTTACTCCTTCCCTTCTCTTTCTGTGACCCGACTCACACTCCCTTCTCTTTCAAAGCTTCTTTAGTTTTTCTCCTGCCTTTCTCATCTATTTTGCTCTCTTGTTTCAGTCCCACATTGCTGTCCCCCACTAGACCTATGTGACAGCCTCCTTTCCCCACACCAGCTCGTTTTCAGACACTTTCAGCACTTGAAAGACTTGCCCTTCCTCTTCTTCTTCAAAGGGAATCAGCTGATAAGTCTTTGTATTTCCCAAACTCTCACATGGTCCCTTTGGCAGCCTGGGCAGGAAGGATCACTCAGCTCTGTTTCATCCCCCTGGCAGGTGGCCTCGTGCCTGCTGGAGCCTGCAGGTCACCTCTGAGCCGAGCCAGCTTCCACGGGGGGGCCTGACTTCCACCAAACAGTTGGCTCCTGTGCCATCTGGGAGCTGATCAGTGTCCTGCCCGGCAGGCAGAGAAGCACCTGCTGCAGCTGCCAAGCTCCGCCCCTCAGTCATGGAAGCAGGGAGAGTTTTTCCGCAGCAGCTTTAATAGAGCTCCACATGGGGTCTCTCACTTCGTGAGCGCTGGAAAGCAGAGTTCAGGCCACCCAGAATGCCCACAGTACTGCGTCCGCCACGGCCATCTGCTGTAGGCTGGTGTCCCGATCCCCTGCTTTCTGACCGTGGCAGAGCTGGCCACACACTTGCTTCACCTACTCTGCAGGGGAGTTTCGACCTGCCTGAAGTCTCTGGTCAAAATCTGTTCTTCTAGCCCTCGAGGGACTTGGAAAACTTATCCCCCGTTTTAATCCCCTGTGTTCAAAATAAACTCCTGCCCGATCATTAATTGGTAAGAAAAGCGACTGGAGGCAACACGCCCTCAACGATAGGCATCTGGGAGTGGCTTTCTGACCAGGCTGGGGCAGTAACCACTGCAGGATGAAATACTGAGAGTCTATAGCACAGAGGGACTTTGGCAGTCCGCCGCCTCTACCCATCCGCCCACCACCTGGCCCACGAGATGACGCTGGTTCGCTAGGTAATGACACCAGGCTGATAAGACGCCGCGAGCAACAAGCTGCAGGATACCCTGCCATGACCCATCTATAAAGTGGTTCAAAGATAAATTCTGTTAAATGTAAGGATCGGCCACCTTACAGATGTTTGTGCGAGACCAGCATTCTCAAGCTTGTTGGGATATCACTTTCAAAGAGAAAAATAAGATGTTGCACCCTGACCCCCCACCCAGTTAAAAGGCAAAAGTCCTTGTGGGACTATTAAGATGCTTTGAGTTGAAAGTCTCAACTCAACTGAGTAACCTCTACCGCGGCTGACTTGGAGCAAGCCTGGCCAAAGGAGTGTTCTCAACTCTTCCCGCTGGAAACAGCGCCACCTCCTGGTGCTTAAGGGTCAAAGCATGTTCAGGATGACTACAGAGCCTGTGGACAGCCATGAAGGTAAAATCACTGGGCTTCAAAGCAAACCATGTCTTCTTCTTTAAGTACATCTTCTTTAGAAAGATAGTGCTTGGCTTGCTCGGGAGCCTAGCAGAGACTAAATCCCTGACCAAAAGACCAGCTGGCTTTGTAGATGGAGGTGCTCCTCCTGAACTGGATAATATCTGGCTCCTCAAGCTATAATGTCAGGAGGAACCAGCAGCACTCATGGGATCCAGCAGGAGCCCATCCTGAAGGCATAAATCAGTTGCATGAACAAAGTTTATACCCCAAGGATGTCTGTATGGCTACACTGATGTCGTTTCTTCCGCCCACACCTCTAGCCATGTGAGGAGCCCACCAGTAAACTGAGGAAGGCAAAAACTTAAACATCATTTAAATGTGGCTTCATACATTAGAAGTGGACAGCTGCAAAGATTCAGTTACAGTTAGAAGTAACTCACAAGGACAGTGAGGAATGAAAATCCAAGTTCAGGACAGAACTTGAAACAGCTCATCTCAAAGTCTATTTGGCACGGAGTGGGAAGGAGGGCCTGGTATGTGAACAACTGCAATAACTAGGAAAAAGGTTCAGGGAATTGGAAAGAAAATGCTGGAGTTTGGTGACAAGGAAGTCTAGAGAAGACAAAGGTGGAGAAGGGCATCTCAGAACGGGGCCAGAGTGTGAGAATATTTGTTATGTCCAAGTGAGTGCTTACCAAAGACATAGCTTCCCCCCACCCCCCCACCCCCAGAGTGAAGGGTCTTGGCGATCAAGAACAAAACAAAGTAAACCCACTCTGGAGCTGTCAGTCCGTCTCCTGCCCACCAACTCCACTTTTGGCTTCATGGGCAATGAGTGAAGTAGCTGTAGAGACAAGGATGAAGGTAAGACATGGCCCAGACAGGATTTCTTCTCACCGCTGGGCTGGCCTGCCTGCTGCCACCGCTGAGTGTCCCCATCACCCACAGCAGCAAGCAACCTTGAATCCCATTTGTGTACCATAACCCGAGGTCCAGGCTGACACCATCAGAAGGTTAATTAGAGTGAAACTTCTTATCGCAGAGGGCAGGAAAGTGGAGAAGACACTCATGCAGGATAAGCAATCTTCTCTCCCACCCATGCTTCTTCCTGCAACACAATCTGACGTATGCTTTGCTGTACACAGAATGGGACCCTCTCCCTCCATCACTGAATTCATGGGCTGAAATCCTCATGCCCAAGGGGATGATATTCAGACAGGAGGCCTTTGGGAGGTGATTAGATCATGAGGGTGGCGCCCTCATGAATGAGATTAATGCACTTACAAAAAGAGGCCGGAGAGAGGACCCTAACCCTCTTCCCCACATGAGAATACAGCAAAGGGCCCTCTGTGACCTAAAAGAGGGTTCTCATCTGACCAAGCTGGCACTCTAATCTTGGACTTCCAGACCCCAGAAATAAAGAATAAATAAGAAATAAATTTTTACTTGTATAAGCTGCCCAGTTGTGGCATTTTGTTATAGTAGCCTCAACGGGCTAAGATATCATCATGATAGCTAACAGTGTTGCTTCTGAGCCAAAAATCTTGTCCATGCACAAGAATTGAGGCAGTCAAAGCACTCCTTCCTCTTAACCAAGCCTCACCACCTGGAAGCAACCGGCGTGGGGACATTCAGTTCCAGCACCGGGTGGAAAGCAACATTGGGTTAGATTAGGGTGTGTTGTTCCCGATAACAGTTATCCTCTCTGAACCAGCAACCATACCGTATACTGATTCACCCATAGTCAGAATGTATTACTCTGAAATGGAAATGAGTGAGGCATCTCCTAACATCCCACCTAATAATTCACTCATTAAAGTTCTCTCAACATCTTTTTAGCTGTTATTCTACTGGTTTAGAAGTCTGAGATCCCAAGGACAAAAGTATTCCACCATTGGACAAAATTATGGTCAAGAACCGCCTTTTCACCCTTTTGTGTTCCTTGTGTCCCTGGATAAACAGGTCAAAGAAAAAGAGGGTTGCCGCATTGACTGAGGGGATTAGATTGGTTATCAAGGGGAAATGGAGTTCCTAAGTCAGGCAAACGGTGGGAGAACATTCTGCAAACGAAGCAGTCCTGTGGAAAGTCTCTATACCATGCCTCGTCAGGTGGTAAAAGTCAATGGATGACCATGAGAACCCATATAACCAGGACCTCCCTAAGATCCATGCCCTTCAAGTTTCAGTTCTTGCCTGAATAAAAAACCCTAACCTAGGGGCTGGCTGGAGACAAAGGGAGCCCAGACCTGGAAGTGGAGTTAGGAAGGTAGAAATAACAAATAACGAATAAAGCCACACGATCGGTTGCAGAAATGAGCACTGCGGCAGGCAGCAGGCTCCTGCCCTCCCTGCCGTGTCGTAGCTTCCTCCTCCCTCCCTCCCTTTCCCGACTATTTTACAGAGGGCTTGGTTGTAATGTTGCTGGTGGGTTATAGTAAAGCAACAGAGACTGAACCTGAACTGAAAGAGGAAAGACATCACCCAGAGATGATTGCTGATGCTGGGTAACATTGGAGGGAAGGTGTCTCCATTTTGGGGAATGGTCTTATGACAATAATGAGGGCATTTTTTGTTGCTGTTGCTGTGGTTCAAAAGTTTACGTGTGGGAAGAAGGGTATTTGTGGGTGTTGAGTAGCCAAAAGTGTAGTCTATGGCAAAGCATTGGCTACAGGCTCCTTCTAGTCCATTCCAAACCCCTTGGGTTGAATCAGGCCTTACTGCAAGCTGGAGACTGTTCTGGAAACCAAGACTGCATCTCCCAGACATCCTTCTAGGACACATTTCCTATGTGACCTCACCACCTTAGCCCTCTTTCAAAAAGAATGGGGGAAGGGGTGTTTAAACTCTGACAAGGGCTCTGTTCTCAGCTGCAATAGAAAGGTCAGAGAGTTGTTAGAGCCACAGGACTGGGAGCTTGAATCCCTGCTCGACTACCTAGACCTGACCTTCCCAGAGCTGAGCCTCAGCATCCCGTGTCTATAATGCTAACCCCTCCCTGGAAGGATTGTCGTGAGAAATAAGTGAGATCATGAGTGTAAACCACCGAATATAGTACCTGGCACATATAACCGAGTGTGGTTCCTCATCCCTTAACAACTGACAGATCTGTTTGGCAGTTTGGCAACTGGTCATATCTTTTCCAGAAATATAATGAGTAAAAAATGTGCAACATTATAGGAACGGTAAGCAAAGAATTTGTGATGTTATCTAACAGGGCATAGAGCCAGGGGAAAGATCACAGCAGTCTGATTTCTTTTTAGAGGTAGAAAGTTATCTGGGCAAAAGCCCCCTTTAGAACACAGGCCTAATTTCCCATTAAAACTTCTAGACTACGTCACGGCTTCAACCAGATATGTTCGTTAAGTAGTTACTGATGGTAGAACTGGGTTCTCATGTGACCCCCTGCTTCCTCTACCATCTTGATTTATTTCTCTGTTGGAGCAGAAAGTGCTATTTAGTATGTAGCAATTGCCGAGAGTGATCTTTTTTTAGTCCTTTCCAAGTGAAAGTTCCTAAAATATGTTGTTATGTGCTCTCCATTTTCACGTTAAAGCAGAACTATTTGAAATGCTTGCTCTCACAATTCACTCACAGTGTTAACCTCCACAGGTGAAAAGAACAAAAATTCAAACTGCATTTCTTCACTGTGGAAACCACCACTTTTGAAACAATGAAGTGAAGTTAGCTTTCAGGACTTGCTGTCCTACCGATGTTATTGTTCTAGAAATGTGAGTACCTGATCAACCACAGCAGAACAAGAAAGCCATTCACTGTTGAGGAACAAAACATAGAATATGGGATATATTGATAGTGTAACCTGCTCGGTACTTCCCATACCCAAGGCGGAAACAGGAAGTTCACCTTTGAGAATTGGCTGAGAGGAGAGAAGAAATCTATTTTCTCTTTTATTTCAATATTTCAACCCTTCTAATGTAACTGAAAATATAAAAATGATGAGCAGATATTTTTATATATGCCCATATAAATATAATGCTTAGATATTGTTTAATATGGGTACTAATTTCACCCATTTATTAGTGGGTGATAGGAAGGAGGTAAAAGGAAGAACAGGGGACGAAAGAGAGAGAAAAGTCACAGAGACAGATGGTTAATGACAAGGAAAGAGGAGGTATTAAAAATAGGCCAAGAGGGAGGGAAATACATAGGACATGTGAACAAAGAGAGAGGAAGAGGGAAAGGGAAAGAGGGGGAGAGGTTGCCTCTAAAATATAAAAGGAAACATCATGCTAATTAATCTGAATCTGAATTCTAGGTCTTGGGAGCAAGTGATCATGAGTATAGGCATGAAACTGTCTGTGTCTCTTTCCTCCCTACTTGCCAAGTCTGTGGGTTCACCACCACGTCCCTCATGCCAAGCCCAAGGACAACAAACCATTGTTCACCAGTTAAATGAGGATCAGGAATCATCACAGAAGGTCACTTGCAAAGACTTTGAAAGGTACCCCCATTCCCAGGCATGGTTCAGCCTACCTTGGTTCTTTCCAGGAATAAGTAATTCACTTCTCAAGGCAGTCAGAGATAGCTTTGTTCTAATGGGATAAACCCTCAGCCTGTATCCACCTGCAGTCCAGCCCTGGAGACCAGATTCAGAGGGTCTAATCAATCTCCTTCAAGACATCCCACAGCAGCTGGCGCTCTGTGCCCTTCAAGGTCACCGTGAAACCGTGCTGGTTCCTCACACCCTCTTCTCTTCTCCTTTTTCAAGTATGGCTCATTCTCTGCACATGGTGTGAACAACACAAAGGAAAGGGGCTGCCACCTCCCTCATTCTAGAGATCCCAAGTCTGATGCTGTACCTTTAATTCAGATGGCTTTCTTTTGGCAGCCACGTGGTAATAGGAACAGTTCACCATGGAGAGCAGTCTAGTTTGCACGCCTTACACTGCATAATGGTTTCCTTCCCCTTCTGTGGGTGCAAAGCTCAGGGAAATTATTCAGACAGAGTAAGGACATTTGTCTTTGTCTCAGCCTCTGCTGCCTTCATGCACCAATTCTCTTTCTCACCAGGGATGCTCCCACCCTCTCTCCCTTCCACATCTACCCTTCACAAGGGGCCCCCTGGACTCGCGCTCATTGCCAAGGTGTTACAAGCCTTTACAATCACTGCCCTCTTTAACCATCTGCCCACCCCCCACCCCATCAACCATTTCCCTGCCGAACATCCTCCTCCTCAGAGCCTTCTGGGGAAGAGGGCAAGTGTGGAACCACACTGCCTCATGACTCAGCTGCATGAATCCAGGCAACAGAATTAACCCTCATCCTCTCTCTTGTAAAACAAAGAAAATAATAGTGCCAACCTCCTGGCATCCTTGGGAGATGTAGGAATACATGTAAACCCCTAGAACAGGACTGGGCACTCAGGAAGTATTCAGAACGCGTTGGCTTCTATTCCAAGGCTTACTCTGGTTCTGCCTCCTAAAAAAGCCCACGTGATTTGTAAAATCACAATAAGGAGTAGCTGGCTACTGTCTACAAGTGTCATGTGTGGGGTTCCTTAATATTGGGCTCATGAAATGGTATGCAAAATTATGTGGATACAAGCATTTTTCCCCTGTTATTCTCAACTCTGGCAGCACATTAGAATAATCTGGAAAGCTTTTAAAATCTATGGATGCCCAGGCTCCCTCCTGCACCAGATATTCTGATATGCGTGCTCTGGGGTACGGCTCAGGCATTGCTCCCTAAGTAAACATACTTATGGGCATCAATGAGAACCACGGGTGCATATAGTAAGCTCCTTAATTAGAATGGGCACCAGATCATTCTGCAGTTTAAAAATCAACAGCAAAACAAAACCATATGTCAAACATATCCTTTCCAAAATTTTTGGTCCCATAGGTCTGAAGTGGAACCAAGTGCCTGAATATTTCTAAAACTGTAAAGGCGATTCTGGAGAATCGGAGAACCACTGGCCAAAAAAGTTTCCTCAGATTTCCAAATGTCATAAAGAAAGGTTAGCTCCCAAACAGAAGTCCAAGATGTGGTTTCTGTTGGGGAAGAGGTTTTCCCCAGTCCAGACCTATATGGGGACCCAGAAGTTTGCATTCAGCTCCCTGGTGGCCAGCCCTGGGTGGAAGTGGTCAACCAGGATCGGAAGGACCCCTGGAGCCTCTGGCTCTTTCTTTCCCAATCTGGCAAATCACCAAGCAGAGCTGCTTTCATCACTGAGAATGTGAAAAATCAGGAGAAATGGCTGAAGCCATGAAGTCCTTCCTTTATCTTTATCCAGGATATTTTAGATGGAGAGAGATCGCCTGAAGAAAGTTGTTTCTATTTCTGTCAACATATGCATCTGAGAACAGATTTTCAGCAATAACTGATAAACATTAAATGCAGGAAGAAGTAGGATATTGTCACCTCATTTCACACCACTTCAAATATAAATGTGCAAATTGACAAGCTTGTGTAAAAGAAAAATACACTCCAAGTAAAATAAACTGTTGTGTTGTTCTTTATTTTTATGTACATACATGCTTTCATATATTTTATTTTCAAAGAGACATTTAGGTATCCACAGAACTTTACTTCTTGTGCTTTCTTAAGATGAGTTTCCATTACTCCGAAATTATTCTTCCCATATTTATGATGTGAAAATATTCTTTTTAAAATGAAATTACGGCATGTTTACTTGGTCATTAGTCTAATGATTTTGTTTTGAAAAATAAAGACTTGGTGACTCTGTTAATCAATACCCCTTCACTGTGAATCCCCCACATTTTTTTTTTAAGACCAATCTGTGAAATCCCAGAGTCTGGGAAACCAGTGGTTTCTACAAAGTGCTCCTCAAAGTACTTAAACAGTATTCAAATATACAAAGTATACAGAGCCCTGAAAAAATATACAAATAGTGGGTGTGGGGTGGGGCTCTTAACAAGTGTCCCAGATGGTTTTGCCTATGGAAACCTGACAAACAAACTAGAGATACTGCATTTTTATTTTATTTTTTAAAGATTTATTCATTTATTTGAGAGAGAAAGAGAGCCTGTGAGCAGGCAGGAGGACAAGGAGGAGGAAAGAGAGGGAGGAGAGAGAATCTTAAGCAGACTCCCTGCTGAGCAGGGAGCCCAGCACAGAGCTCGATTCCCATGACCCTGAGATCATGACCTAAGCCAAAATCAAGACTCAGACATTTAAGCCACCCAGGGTCCCTTGAGACACTGCATTTTTTAAAAAGGAAATTTCTTGACCCAAATCGATCTATAACTAGTGACACACCATAATGAAGGAGGGACAAAATGATTAAATTTGGGGGAGGAGTATGTGAGGACTAGTGAATCTGAACAGTGCTCCTTTGGAGTAAATAATGAACAAAAATTGGGAAGAATTTGTTGGATAAATGATGGAGGGATGGATGGGTGTGTGAATGGATGGATGGATGGATGGATGGATGGATGGATGATAGAGAAAAAAATGGGGGCTAGAAACAGGAAGACTAGAAAGATTTTGGAAGAGGGAGATGATGAGATGAAGCGCAAGAGGAAGAGGACAAGAAATATATGAGATTGTGTAGAGTATGTGGAAGAAAGAACACTGAGAGCTACTCTCCAAGTGAATTAAATGGTCCTCATGTCCTCAGTTTCCTCATCTGAAAACAAGTAAATTAGTTCCATTACCACTAATATACTCCCAGTGCTGGCATTCTCTGTGTCTAAGGGGTAGACAAGGAAGGCAGAAAAGGAAGAAAAACAGAGGAAAAGAGTTTCAGTAGTTCCAAAGGTTAGGCTATGTTATTAATTCCTGTAACAAATTACCACACCCTGGTGACTTAAAACATAAATTTACTTCCTTACTGTTGTGGAAGCCAGAGTCCTAAAATCAAGGCAGCCCTCCTGTATGGTTCTCATGCCAGCTTTGATTCAGAGACATGGGCTCATTTCATGTTTTGGCTCTACATTCTTCTATTTGCGACTCCCAAGACTGCCTTGGGGATACGGTGGTCAGATTTAGCACATAAAAATACAAAATGTTATTATTAATTTTGAATATCAGATAAACAGCACATAATATTTTTAGTGTAAGTATGCTCCAAATATTACATGGAACATAATAATGCTAAAATAGGTTGCTTATCCAAAATTCGAAATTAAGTGGTTGACCTCTATTTTATCTGGCAACCTTCCTTGGATGATCATACCCATTTCAACCAGGCAGACGGGAAAATGAGTGGATATTCATGCTCCCAGGGGAGTTTATGGTCCAGGTCAAGAAGAAATTTGTTCATCTGTAAGCAGCTTCCCACGCTAGACCTACACTCAGACCAGTTTCTTCCCCATCATTCTGCCAGAGGCTCTGGTCCCTTCTAACCTGCTTCAAGTGTCAAATCTGAGCATATTACCAATCTTTATAGTCCTCATAAACTCCTTCGTGTTGCCTGGGAGTCCCTGCCCCCAACTTACTCTACAGCCTCACTTCTCCTCACTTCTCACTCACTTCTCCTCAATTCCCTAACTCCCCTCACACAGTCTTCCTTCAGCCCCTCATAGAAATCTCTGAGCCCAAATGGGGTTTATTGGCACTTCCATGATCACTCAGAAAAGGAGAAATGTCACATCAGAAAGTTGAATGCCTTCTAAGTTAACACTAGGGCCAAGCCAGGAGGGTCTGTGAATAAGTCCTCTTACTATCTTGTGAATTTCCAGTTTCTTTCCAATTCTCTATGGTTTCAGAGTCTAGGGTCTGTGACTGGCTCCAGCAGTTTTTATGAGCATCTCCAAAAAAGTTAGAAATGTAAAAAATGTTAAATAGTGCAAAATATGAATTTGTTGAAGGGAGGGTGGTTTTTTAGGCTTCCGCTTAAAAAAAAAAAAAAACTAGTCTGACCCACTTTTCAACTAGGTCAAGATGTGGTAGACTGAGTTAAATCATGAAAGGCATAAATTACCCTAGAGCAGAGGAAGATTTTTGTGAGGTCACTTCCTAGCTGCTCCTTAACTTGAGTGGAACTTGCTTTTCCAGTTGAAGGAGTGTCATGCCCGCAGGAAAAGTGAACTCATGATTTTCCCATCCTCCTCCCAACGGTGATGACGATCCCCATTCCCTCTGGTTTCAATGACTTGGAGTGACCCCAAATGGTTGGCGTTGTGGTGTGTTTCATTTTTCTTCTTTTTTGTCTCATTTTTCCTTTTTTTCTTAGCAAAGTAAGAAGTAAGGACACCAGAAACTTAGAAAAATCTAACCATTTTCATTCTTTTTTCCTTCTATATTTTCTCAATTATCATAACTCATATTTTTTGTCCCATTTTCCTGATGGTTTCCTTCAGCATCTACAAATGAGAAAATTAAGCAGACTTTTATGACCATTCCTGCTTTTTTTTTTTCTAAAGGTTTCTCTATTGCTTGGTTTTGTTGATCTTTGAAATATGAACCCCCTTGATTTCCTATAAATGTTTATTCTTTTAAAAAATAAGCCTAGTTTTATTTTTGCTCCTTTTAATTTTCTCATTCCCATTAGCCATGTCTGATCAATTTCTCTTCTTTTCTGTTAAAACTTGGTTTCTCAATTCTCTTTCATGTGCCTTTCTTCCCCTTCCTGCATCTGAGAGCAAATCAGGCTTATCAACCCTCCCGTCTCTCTCTGTAGGCCTTCCTTATACTTTTAGATTTTATTCCTTTTATATACTTTCCCTCAAATTTCCTCCTGACTCATTCCCTACCTTCTTTTCTCCTTTCTATCTCCTTTGTATCATTTTCCCTTCTAAGTTTTCATTAAAAAAGTTTCCTCTTTTTTTAGGTCTTTCTGTTCTTACTTCATAACAAGAATGTCCTTGCTTCAAAAATACCTCCAATAAATCTCCTGAACACAAGCAGGACATCTGGCCTCTGACCTGCCTTGCCAGCCCCTTTCTTATGCTCTCACCCACAAACCTGGGGTGCTGGCCCATCACTTACTCTCCTGGAGCAGTCTTACTCTGCCTACGATGCTTTCCTCTCTTCTCTAAGTATCTCCTGCTGCTCTTCCAACACAACTTCTCCCAACCTTCCTAGCCTAGTTAGTCAAATGTCATCTCTGCTTCTATTACCTCATGAATTTAACCTCCTTATCAATAAAAATTCAAGGTGAGATTATAAATTGACCTGTTTTTTTTAAATGTCTTTAAAAAATCTTAAAAAAAGGTATGGGGGCGCCTGGGTGACTCAGTCAGTTGGGCATCTGCCCTCAGCTTGGGTCATGATCTCAGGGTACTGGGATAGAGCCCCACATCGGGCTTCCTGCTTCTCCCTCTGCCTGCCCCCCTCGCTCATACTTTTTTTTCTCTCTCTCTCTCTCTGAAAAAGAAGAAATGTCAGATATAACAACATGGTAAGAAGGCACAAAACAAACATACAATATATTGAATAATTATTTTTTAAAAGCCTGGGTCTGTACTCCCCCAAAACTTTGTGTATCCTTTTGTGTCATACACATACATGGCTTCCTCCCTCCTGAAAATAACTGTTATTCTTGCCCTAAATGCTAATCACTCCCTCACTCTTCATTAGAGTTTTACCACCTGTCTATGCCTCCTTAAACAACAAAGTTTCATTTTTCCTGATTTCGAATTTTATAGAAATGGGATCACCCCATGGATGGAACATGCAGATCTCTCTCTTTTGTCTTCTTTCTTGCACTCAGGCCGTGTTTAAGATTCCAGACTATGGTGTTTGGGTGTAGCTTGCTTATTTTCCCCTCTGTCCAGATTTCAGTCCCATGAGACATTCCACAATTTATTCATTCTAAAGTCGGTGAACCCATTTGGAGCTACTGTAAACATGGGTGCTGAAAACATTCTTGGACAAGAAGCCTAGCACACATGTGCCTGCATTCTCCAGGTCAGGAATGAGAAAGAACTTCTGAGTCATGGAGCATACTTGTGCTCAGCTTTGGTAGGAAATACCAAACTACCTTCCCAAGAGGTGTTAACAATTTACATTCCCACTGGCCATCTATGGGAATTCTTTTTGATTCAGAGCCGCACCTTCTTTACCCATCTGATGGGCAAGGATGGGCATTTTTCATCTCTAAATGCCCTGAGCTACCCAAATTACTGGTTTATAGAATATGTTCCCATGCATGTATTAATTCATAAAATTCCCTTATGCTCATGATTCATTACAGACTTACTCTGTGTCTGAAAATTTTCCAAGGATCAACCTTAGGAGAACTTGGGTCAAGTGTACACGGATGACACCTACTCTGATAATTTTTTTTCTTTGACATGTAACAAGCTTTGCTCCACTGATACTGCTGGTAGATGGGATGAAGCTTGTATAAGCCTTTTTGCTGAACAGGTGGAAGCAAGGTGTGGTACAAATCCCATGCCAGTGCCTTTAGCCCTAAGATAAAAGACTGGCAGCACCCACTGAGTCTCCACATTCCTGAGCTCAGGAGGGGCCTTTCCATCCCGACTTTCCATTCCAGCAATTCTGGGATCAAGAGATCTGGGCTTTCCAGGGACTTTCTGTGGAGTTCTGCTACCACTTGAGGCAAGATGCAAACAGAAGAGTTTGTTTCTACCTATGTCATGGGACCCCTCCTGAAGCTCCCATTCTTCCTGTCAATTAATAGATGCCCACCAGTATATTTTCTACAATTACAAGGTTTTTTTATTTAAATTCAATTAGCCAACATATAGTACAAGTCTTTTTGGACTGATTTTTTTTAATTAAAAGATGCAAATGGAGACACATGGGGCCAGACCTGACTCTGTGTCTTCATACTTCTCTGGAGATCAATTACTGGAGAGGTAGTAGAAGTGAGATGGAGTGAAGTTTAACATGTTAAAGAATTGCCATCATAAACATATGTTCAGGGATTTCATTTTAATGCCAGTGAAGTATTGCTAGTAAAAATTTCCCCATTTAAAAACAAATGCCTCCTTTAAGTTAGATGTTAATTGAATGTATGAGTTAATGCTCTGTAATTTTTTAAATGATTTTTGGTTAGGGCATCTGTGAGAAGCCAGTTTAAAATTCTCATTTTCAAATCTCTCCCACTTTTAATATCTCCTCTATTGGACAATGAGGGTTTGAAAATGTTCTTCAAGTTGAATGTTAAGTACATGTCTAGCAGAGAGGTAATTACAGATCTTCCTCAAGAGTTGGTAGGAGGAGGGTCAGGGTGGCTCAGTCAGTTAAGCATCTGCCTTTGTCTCAGGTCATGATCCCTGGGTCCTGGGATCCAGCCCCATATCAGGCTCCCAACTTAGTGGGGCATCTGCTTCTCCCTCTCCCTCAGCTGCTCCCCCTGCTTGTGCTCACTCTCTGTCTCTGTCTCTCTGTCTCTCTCAAATAAATAAATTTTAAAAAGAGTTGATTTGTGAATTGCTATAACACTCAGAAAATGACGTTTGAGATATGTGAAAAGAAAGACTTTCAAGACTTCTCCCTGTCCCATTATTTGCCCCTCCTCCTTCATCAAGTTTCCTCTTAATTGATGAATACATCCTTCTTACTGGATTATAGTTAAGATTCAATGGGACAAAAAAAAGATCAAAGCGTCACGCAATATGATCACGTTTGTCCTCATGGTCAGCCATACTGTTTTCTTAAAGTCAAGAACAAGCAACTTTTTGCAAGAAGGTGATGTCATCACTAAGGGGGGAAAGCACATGGTCAAATGGGAGGGTCATTGCAGGAAAGAAAGCACTGGGATGGAAATCTCATAGTTCACATTCTAGAAGCTTCTTGGTATATACTTGGACAAGCTCCCTAATCCTCATTTTCTATACTTTTAAAAGGTGTTAAATTAAGTAATACCTAAAATCACACACAGACTTTAGTTTCTGTGATGAATTGATAATGAAGCCCCAAAATTAATAAAGAAATAAAACCTTTTTAAAAATCAGGATAAGGAGGCACCTGGGTGGCTCAGTGGGTTAAGCCTCTGCCTTCAGCTCAGGTCATGATCTCAGGGTCCTGGAATAGAGCTTCGCATCGGGCTCTCTGCTCGGCAGGGAGCCTGCTTCCCCCTCTCTCTCTGCCTGCCTCTCTGCCTGCTTGTAATCTCTGTCTGTCAAATAAATAATAAATAAAATCTTTTTAAAAAATCAAGATAAGATCATAATATTTACAAACTCAAAAGATAAAACTATACAATGATAACAAAATCCACTGCACAATTAATGGAATAGCTAAAAAAAAATTTTTTATAACAACATTAAAGACTGACAAGGTTGTGGAAGTCTCCTACATGGTTGGTGGCATTTTAAAATGTTACAACCATTTCAGAAAAAAATATAGTAGTTCCTTATAAAGTTAATAAACATTTAGCCTCTGATCCAGAATTCCACTCCTACTTATCTTATCCAAGATAAATGAAAATGTATGCCCACAAAAAGACTTTACAAGAATATTCATAGAAGCTTTCTTTGTAAAAACCCCACACTGGAACAGCTTAGATGTCCATCAATAGGGGAATTGAATGAACAAACTGTGGTGTATCTATACAAAGGAATATTACTCAGTAATAAAAAATAAATACAGTATTAATATATACGTCAATATGGAAGAATCCCAAAACTTTTCAAAGTAAAACAAATGAAACACAAAAGAGAATACAACTTGACCACAGTTTAGATTCTTTAAATGTATCCATTTGTCAAAACCCATGGAATGATACATTTAAGATTTGTGCATTTTTTAAAAAGATTATTTTTTATTTGACAGAGAGAGAGAGATCACAAGTAGGCAGAGAGGCAGGCAGAGAGTGGGGGAAGCAGGCTCCCTGCCGAGCAGAGAGCCTGATGAGGGGCTCAATCCCAGGACCCTGAGATCATGACCTGAGCCGAAGGCAGAGGCTTAACCCACTGAGCCACCCCAGGCACCCCTAAGATTTGTGCATTTTGTTTTATGTAAGTTAGCTTAAAGAATTAGAGTAGTGGAAACAAATATCAAACCATAGTTCTTGATATGCAGACTGAAATGGTTGGGAGTGGAGTGTACTAATGCCTGCAGGTTATTTTAAATGCATCAAAATATGTCAGATTAATGGATGGAGATGGACAAATAGTGTTAAATGTTAATCATGATATCTAGTTAGTGGGTATATGGGTGTTCATGGTACAATTGTTTCAACTTTTCTACATGTTTGAAGAACCTTATAATAAAATGTTAGAGAAAGAAATCAGAAAGAAAAAGGAAAGAGGAAACAATGTGCTTAATTGTTTGTCAAACTGATAACAACACAGAAGAAAATATTTATTTGAAGTGATTTTGAACATAGCAGTCTATGTAAACTTAATGGGATATATTCTATATAGACCTAAAAAGAAATTACAAATTTCCCATTTATTGGTTTTATTGTTAATAACAACATTGCTACTATTTTGAAACTATTTCATATATACTGTAAGATAAAGCAAGTAAATATGCTGTCATTGTCAGGAGCCAAGACTGACAGTGCAAAAAGAGAGACCAAAACTAAAATCCAAGAAGTTAAGTAAAAACTCTGTAATATTAATTACAACGGCAAAATGTAATACTTATTTGAAAATGTCAATGGGAACTCATATATTTTTAGAAATATATTCCCTGGTTTTTTTCCCCTGGGAGATGTTCCAAGCAGGGCCCCTAGTGACAATCAGTACCTTAGAACAAAGATCGTGCTTTCTATAGACTCCTCCTACTTGCCCAGACTTAACTATGATTTCTTGGAGAAATAGGAGATTCCAGTTTTGAGGGAGAGAAAGTGCAAAAAATGCCTGGGACATCTTGTGCTGAAAGTAGGGAATGTTCAAAGATCAGTGGGTGCATATCAAACACACGGGGGCCAAATTTTAGGACTATGGGATCCATAAATACTAAATGATTGAGACAAATTGAATAAATAAAAATCCACACTACTGGCAGTTATCTATCATACCAAAACATTATTCTGGATATTAATACCTTTTTGGGAAAATCTTCCCAAAGTGCTGAGGAATAGCTCTTCTTCACAGAGGAATTCCAGCCAATAATATAGAAGGAATAATGGGAGAATTACAACCACCAAAGAAATAATTAATTCATGAAGGATCATCACTGGATGTAAAACTACTATGTAAATTACACTGGGGATACTGACATGACATGAATCAGAAGTGTCACCCCACAGACTGCCTACTCTTTACAAAGAGAGATACCTCCTTTATAAGAGAGAGATGTCTGTCACCATCTGAGCCAAATGACCAAATTAGCATCACTAATTGTGGACTCTCTCCCTCTGCCCCTCCCCCTGCATGTGCCTCCTCTCTCTCTCTCTATCTAATAAATAAATAAATCTTAAAAAAAAAAAAAAAAGATAGTACTCCTCCTGGCTGACCCTAACATCCACAGGGATAAACAGATCTGTTCCCTTACTCATGGAGTTTTTCCAGGAACCAAATTCACTCGATAGCGAGAATCCACTGGACACTTGTAGAGATAGAGATTCTTGGACCTCACTCAGGACCTAATAAAGCAGAATCTCTAGAAACTTCTACTCTTAACAAGTAAGACATAAAACAAGGTAACTATTTCTATTCTATTTCTATTTTTAAGTAAGTCCAGATATTTCCTGGTGGAGAATTTTTCAAAAATAAAAAAAATGTTAATAAAAAAACAAAATTTACCCCTTATTTCAAAGCCTAGAATTAAGAAAAATAATCAGATTGGTGTTTCTCTTTTCATTTTCTTCTATGAATATGCATATATATATTATTTTTATCACACAAGATCATACAATAAATATATTTCTCTTCTTGCAGATTTTCTTTGTCTATATGTGCATGTCCCATGAACACATGTTTGATTAGTATTATAATTTCACTTAACTATTTATTGAGAATCCCCTCTAGGCAGTCACTGTTTTAGGTGTTGGAGATGCAGAAGTGAGCAAGTAGAAGGAAATCTGTGAAGCAATGAACATCTATTACAATAGCAAAAGATGCTCAAGAAACCAGCTAACTGGTACACAAATGAATAAATATTTACAGGCAGTGCCAGTGGCAGGAATGATAATATGTAGGTGTCTATGAGGTGCTGAGAATGGTTCCAAGTATAAATTCATTTAATCCTTATAAGAACCCTATAGGGCAGGCGCCAGATTACCCACTTCAGAAATGTGAAAACAGAAGCTCCAACAACTTATACGCTGCTATGAAATAAGTAGGAAGACCAACCTAGATCAGGTGGCCAGAAAGGGGGCTGACCCATCATGAGGTTTTGGTTGGTCGGGCCAAGAATTGAAACCTACTGACGGATTGAAAGAAAAGGTAGGAACCAAGAAATTCGAGACGTGCATGAGATTAAAGCAAAGCAAGTGTCAGAAAATGGGATTAGGGAGCAAGAAGAGAGGCAGCCACACTCAGAGAGTGGGCAGCCCAGCCAATCCTGGTCACTCCATGTTGTTGGAGGTTTCTAGTTTGGCTTTTAGGAGGCAATATTTTTACCCCGCTTTGTTGTAAAGAGGAAAACACTTCTTCTTCACTGCGCTGACATTGCCACCTGACTCAGGCAGGCAGGTTTCACATCTGAACTTTGTCAAGCTGATTTGTAGACTGAAGGAGGGAGTGAGGCAGGCCGAGGCAGGCCCAGACAAGGTCCAGAGCCCAGCTGAGTGGTGTGGTAGTGGCAGGAAGATGCAGGTGGTGAGGGCAAACTCTGCCCAGGGAACCTTGAGGGTGGAGACCTAGGAAATGGAATTCCTTCAAGTAGTGAAACACGGTTTCTGAACCAGAGATCACACCCACCATGTGGAAGCCAGGAAGTCGCTGGAATGATGACAAAGAACCATCTAATAAGAAAGAAAAAGCACGGCGTTAAAAACTGTCAAACACATTCCAGGGGGGTAGGGGGTGGGCGGGCAGGGCGCGGGTGCCTGAGTGGCTCAGGCAATTGAGCATTGGACTCCTGATTTTGGCTCAGGTCTTGATCTCAGGGTTGGAAAATCGAGTCCCGTATCACTGCTTGAGATCCTCTCTCTCCTCTGCCCTCTGCCCTCCAAAATAAATAAATAACTCTTTAAAAAAGAAGACAAAGAAGAAGAAGTATCAAACACCACAGATGTGTCTTCACTGACACAGAAACACCTTTATGCCTTAATGTCTGGGCAGAATGTGAGACCAACTGATTCCACAGTATTTCACAAGACTATGACACTGGGTAAATTCCTTAATTCCTTTGACACTCAGTTTCTCTATCTGCAAAATGGACACAAAAATGGGACATACCTTGTGTTTAAATGAGATAATACATCAGCGATCTTAGCAGGTGATACTAGCACAGAGGCTTAGATATTATTGATGACATGACTGGGACCCCAGCCCAAACCCTTGCATTCATCTGCTCATGCTCCCACTCCAGTACTCTTGGGTGCCTACAGCTCATCTCCATGATGTCACCCTCTGGACTCTTCTGGCAACTATTTTCTGTCCTTCCATCTTTCTCTCCCCTAGCTCCTTCCCTCACTTGAAACCTGAGTCTATGGCAAGAACATCACTGCCCCTAGGGTCTTCTCAAAACAAGCACAAGGTCAGAAGCAGATGGAAAACAGCCTTCCCGTGCTTCTATGATGGAGCTTCTCTATTCCTACTGCCCCCTTCCCCTTCACCCTCTTTGAAATACGTGCATGTCATTAGCCCATACACACCACCCCCCAGCTGTCTGGTGAAGGTCTTAATCAATTCTTCACATTCTTTGAAGGCTTGGGTCCAAGCCTACAGTCTCCCCCTCTATACCTGTTGCTGATAACAGTTTAGGCAACTTTATGCCAAAGTGGCACAATGTCACTTGTAAAATGTCCCTCCCTCAAATGGAGCTTCAATGCAGCCTCTATTTATAACTCAGAGTTAGGGAACAGGCAAAATCTCAGCATACAAATGCAAATTCAGCAAGACCCAGAAAATGAGAAACTACAGAACACAGGTCCTTTTTTCTCCAAAACATAAATCACAAAGGTGAGGGGTTAAGAAGCATACATTAGAAGTAAAAAGAAACAAAGCAAACAAATGCAATGTCTAGACCTTATCTGTATTTTCATTCAAACGAATTCAACTGCAAATATATATATAAATAAATTTAAAAAAAAACTCTTAGGGGGAAATAAACTGGATTTTTTTTTCAAACAGGGATATTTTAACGGTGGTTATTTGGTGATATTAGGGAATCAATTTAAATCAATTTAAATCTGTGATAATGAAAGTGTTTTTGCATTTTAATTAAATATTTATAGACCGAGTACTTCGGTATGTGGGAATTGCTTCAAAGTCACTCAGGGGGTATATAAATGGGAAGAAATGAGGTGGGTGTTATAGGTGTAACAAGATGGCATTGGTTGGCTGAAGCTGTGTGATGGGTGCGAGGTAGGGGGTGGTCTTTGTATGATTCTCTGCTTTTGCTTTTTGGATTTTTTTTAAAGAAATCAGAGGGGGAGATCAACCATGAGAGACTGTGGACTCTGAGAAACGAACTGAGGATTTTGGAAGGGAGGGCAGTGGGCAGTTGGGTGAGCCTGGTGGTGGGTATTAAGGAGGGCACGTATTGCATGGAGGACTGGGTGTGGTGCATGAACAATGAATCTTGGAACACTGAAAAAATAAAATAAAATATAATATAATTGGAAAAAAAAGATTTATTTATATATCTGTCTTTGTACTCTGGTTTTCATTGAATTCCCACCATTTCTCACCTTACTTGCTGCTGCTCTCCCTGCTACATCTACTTCTATTTTCTTCCTCACATCCCTTTCCCCGTTTGGACTTTTTCACAAGTTCCCCGGTGTTCCCATGTTCAAGTTCAAACCACTAGACCTGGTTGAGGTAACAGTTTCACTTCACTTGTAACTACTCCACCTCACCTTCATTCCTTACATACTTTCCACTTCATCCAGTTTGCCAAATTGGTGGCGTGGTTGACATTTTGGATGGGGCAATTCTTCATTGTGCAGGGCTATCCTGTGCATTCCAATAGATTGGCATCCCTGCCTCCCACCCACTAAATACCCATAGTATCCCAACTTCAGACATTATGAGAACTAAAATATGTCCCTAGATATTTCTAAACTTTTCCTGCTTTTCCAACTGGGTGGCTCCTACTGGCCCACTTAAACCTCAGCTCAAATATGGAACCATACATAATTGCCACCCCTATAGTTCAAGATCGTTGAATACTGGCTATTTAATATGATTCAACCAAAAATTCTTCCCTTCTGAAAGCCCTCACTGCTGATGACCTACAGAACTCTGTGACTCTCGTTATCCAAGGGCTTACACCATGTGTGGTAAGAGCTGATTTTCTTGTCCCCTCCCTCTAACCTCACTGCTCAACCCTAATTATCTGGGAGCAAAGACCAAGTCCTGACCTTATCTCTTGGTATTGCAAGCTTCACTTGGCTCAGTACCTGGCACATAATAGGTACTAAACCCATGTTTGATGAATAAACAAACAGGATATTGAGCATACTTTCCCTGATGACTCAGTGTTCTTACTCCTGGGCAGAGAAACAACTTTCAGGCTAAATGGGCCATTTACAGCTCTTGGCTCTGTACCAACGACCCACCATTGCCCTGCTTTATGGGTTTGTGTGTCTGGATTTGGCATCATATCATCAGTGTGCCTGCCTCCAATGATCATTCATGGTCTTTGGAGTCTAAGACAGACAGTCCTGAGTGCTGTTTCAAGTCACAGACTTTGCTACTTGAACACTGTGATAGTGACTCCCTTGGTTGAGGACCTTTTCATCTTTTGTCTGGGTTCTTGCTAAGTTTCACATACCTCAAGTCTCTCCTCCACTTAGTGAGGCAAAAAGTTCCTAGAACTGCTTTGTCATTTTCTTTTTGGAAACTGCTTAAGGATGACTCCAGAGGACTTATGAAATAGAGAAATGTTTCTGTGCTGAGTTGCCCATTCCTAGGTCCCTCGCTGGTGACCATGATGGATGGACAAAAGAATTTCTGAAGACCTTTTCTCTGTGATTATTATGTCCCTGAAGTCACAAAGTATATAGGTACTCTTTATTTTGAAAAGTTTTATATTGATAAGCATGGAACTATAGATTTCTAATGGAGCTATGGATTTTCTAATTTTTGGTTTGGAGGACTTTGAATCTAAAAAAAAAAAGACCCTTTCCATTATAATTCATATAGAATAAAAACCAGGACCATGAGGAACAGGGAATGGGGAACATCCAGGCAGAAGTGAATGGGGAAATATGATCCTCTGCTCCAATTTTTAGATTTACTATCCCTTTAAATATTTTTAAAATTTTTAATTTATATCTTAGAAGTGCTATATAACTCTATTAACAAGCAATTTTAGTTCATTCTTTAATTTTCAGTATTTATTTTTATCATAATTTTTCTTTTTTAAGGATAATTACAACAGTTTTAGAAACAAAACAATGTAGAAGAAAAATGTTAAATAGTTGTTTACAAAGAGCTTGCTGCTTACAAGAAAGTCCATATAACCTCATTTCTCTGAACATAGCATTATACCTCGTACTAAACCAAATAAGCTTATAGAAAATTAGTATTAAATAGTAAAAACACACACAAAAGACACATATAGATATATATATAGATATATATAAATAAAATAAAATAGAGTTTGATTCTAATGTGATGCTTAACAAAGCAAACTATGATGCAATATGTATCAACTTCATTAATTGGACAAGTCCAATGAAGCACAAATCAGGTATGTGCTACACTCTCAACAACCAACGCCTGCTAGATTCTTTTTGTTCATAGGCTCTGTCCAATTCCATTCCAGAGAGTATCTGTTTTACATCTTCTTGACTCTGTGGCTGTAAAGAGAAAAATAAGAAAAAACTAAGCAATGACAGGGTGACTGGCTGGGAGGAATAGCTTTTGTACTTAAAGATTGCCTCTTGTTTCCTAATCTCATCTCAGGACGTCAGCAGCTCAAGAGTCCAGAGGGACAAATCAAGGTTCAGAGTGGAAGGGCCTTGCCCAACATAACTCAGCTAGCTAATGACAGATACAGGACTCAACGCTTGGGTTGCGTCTTTAAATTCAGTGTCTATGGCACCTTTGTGTTAGGTGACTTCTGTTCATACTGATAAAATAAAATGTAACACCACTGTAAATCACAACCATTGATCTCTTTTTGACTCTTTATTTTTCAGTTTTTAACAAAATGTTATGTAGTTTGTGAATTATATACATAGGAGTCATCTTTACAAAAAACGTCAAGCTGCTCGCAACTATCTAATGCATAGGAGACTCTGATACATCATGGAAAAATCACTGAATTTAAAAAAGATAAAAATGATGTGTAAGTGGAAAAAATGAATTTTTGTTTTCATGGTCCGATTCAAATTTCCCCTTTAAAATTCTACGCTGCTGGGGCACCTGGGGTGGCTCAGTTGGTTAAGCAACCAACTCTGGAGTTTTGCTCAGGCCATGATTCCAGGGTGGTAAGATCAAGCCCCACATCAGGCTCTGTGCTCAGCACAGAGTCTGCTCAAGATTCTCTCTCCTCCCCCCCACTCTTTTCTCTCTAAAATAAATAAATAAATCTTTAAAAATAAATTAAAAAAATAAAATGCTATAGTGTTTAGGTTAAAATGTCCCAGCAAGCCTATGGTCCACCACTCAGCACATGACCTTTGCCCCAGACATTTAAAGAGGGTCTGATGGTAAATATCCCATACCTGAGGATTTGCACAGCCTTTTTCACCCAGTTCTTCTTTGGATCTGCACACACAGCCAATTTTTTCTTTGTGTAAAAGCTTAAAAAAAACACACACACACAGAAAATTTGATTTGTGCTTAAAGAGTTTCGAATTGCTATTTCACAGAACATGCAATGAAAATTTTGTATTCCAATGGACTGCTCTACCCATTAAGCATTTTATTTGTTTCAGAGGTGAAACAAAATACAAAAAAAAAAAAAAATGTTTCTAATAAAGCTTGATGCAGGAAATAAAAGTGATTCTCTCCTACTTTCTCTGTATTTTAATAATTAGCTGTGAGATAACTGGAAAATAAGTCTCAGAATTGTTATTTAATTTTCTTGCTGGTGGTTACACAAAATACGTGTATATCCAACCAATAACCTATATCACTCCGAAGTATAATATCCTATATGGATCAAGATTATTACATGTGAAAGCTTAATAACTCTTGAGTTTTTACTTACAGCCCCAACCATTCTCTGGTAGAAGATGTTCATTTTAAAATTTATGTCTCCCATGTTTTCCTGAGATGGCATGTAAGTAGTTTATAAGTGTATCTTAAAAAGTGACTTGGCCCTCAACTCTGTTCTTTAAAAAAAAAAAAAAAGAAATACTAAACTTCTGCCTTATTCTAGTCCTATTTAAACTTTGGAATACATATGTACTATCAAAACAAACATAGCATTGCCACATCAGTTATTTCTGAAATTCCAGAAAGGCAAAAAAAATTTTTTTTAATTTGAAATTCCCACACACTCCTGACACAACTGAATAACTTACATGACAGCATTGATGTCACAAGCTTCATTGGCCAGTTGCTGTGTGAAGCCCACAATATATTTTGGATGAAGGATATGTTCTGTATATCGAAGACAGCAATCAAAGTTGCTTGCTGCTGAAAAGACATTAAAGGTATTGAGTAAACATGATTGAGTTTATTCTGTAGTAGGTATTATGGAACTACTCAAAGTTGTAGTTGTATATGGTAAAGAAACTATTTAGAGAAACTGTTGCAATGTCTTTGAGATATGATTTAATGTAGTTTCCAGCTCTCTTAAAAAAAAGAAAAGAGGGAAGGAGCTTATTTGCTGGGTGATTTTGGCTTAATAATACAGTTTAGAAGCCCGTGACTTCTAACAAAAGGAATATTTCTAGTGAGAAACACAAATTGATAGTGTTTCATTAAGTTCATTATAATCACTCAAGAATATCACTATCTCCCACTTGAAGAAAATCTTACAGAGAACCTTCCACATTCAGAAAATGAATAAATATGGAGCTTTTAATCTATTACTTAGCTCCGAGCATTGAGAGAAGGGGAATGATAAGAAGTTACAAAGGAAAACGCAATTTATAGGAGCTTCAAAAGCACTTTGAAATTGTGATATTATGGAAATATTTTGGTCATAAAAGTTCAACACGTGCATTTTCAGGAATGCACCTGTTGCTAAAAGGGATGTACTCTCACAGTCATAAAGCAATACTCAGACACTCCCCCAGGTTAAATTATAACCTGCTGTAAGGTAAGGATAAATTATCTCTAAGTTGACAAGAAAGGGCCCAAAGCTATGTAAGGATGGAGAAATCAGATGCCATAATCTGCCTCTAAAGGATGAGTTTTGAACTTAAACTATTTAGGTGGGAGGTGAAAAAGTCGGAAGAGTGGGAATGTTTCCTACATTTCAGAATGACCCCATTCACTGGTAATATAACACAATTTATATCACTCCCAAAAATAACACCTTAGCCCTGTTGTGGAGCTTGGGGGTCTCTAAGAACCCAGACACCCCAAATATCTGCTGGGATTGAGAGTAGAGGAAAAAAAAAAAAGCCTGATCAGCAGCAGTAACCGTTCCCTCCTACTCACCAATGAGTGACAACTCCCATCATTTCTCAAAACTTTCTTACAGGCTCCCTTTCCTTGGGGACCCCCAGAGGAGCTTAAGTTTTCAAGGAGAATGAAAACAGTTCTTCCTCCTGTGTCAGCAGAAAGACTGATACTTACCTTCTGACTTGCTGCAGAAGTGGAGTAGCAGCACTGACATCAAAGCAGCCAGGAGCAAATTCTTGCTACTGCACATCATTTTCAGCTCAAAGAATAGATCTTCTCAGTGCTGAGTACCGAGTGCTCTGGGAGTAATGCTAGGTTCTGATAAAAGCCTGGGTCTGGGATGGCCCTTCTTATAGCAAATATTGGGAATGTACACAGAAGGCGTGTTCTGACATGGGTTTTCCCCCATTGATCAACCTGTCCCATCATGTCGTCACAAAGAAAAACCACAGGGAAAACTTCCTGCCTTTCCCTAACGTTGGGAAGCTGTTAAGGTCAGGGTGAGGGGGGGGTGGTGTTTGAGAAGGGGAAAATCCTGTTAAATCCTTTGGGTTTTCAAAGAGGGAAAGCAGCCTATCCCTGTGACTCAGAAAAGGGTTTCATGCAGTTTTAATTTAATCTCTTGTCTGAAAAGAGAAGACAAGGATTAACAATGATACAAAGGTCAGCCCTACACAGGAACATTACAGGACTCTATTGTTACATTCTATTTGCTTTCCAGAGTCAACTGGGAGCAAGAGGACGAGACAGGATGCCAGGCATACTTAGGGATGCATTTATAATTGCTCAGCTATCACCAAAGACCTGGAATTTCTAGGCTACCATTCAGATTAGGTAATATGACAATGTTGTAGTAGTGTTCCCAATGTTGGTGGAAAATACCAGCCCTCAAATAAGACTCAAGTCTCAGCTTCATCTTGATGTCATGTCAATTCTTCTAAGAATCTTCTACGTTTGAATGACTCTAATTAATATTATAGCCCAGAAAATAATCCCCACCTGTCCTTAACTCTGTGTGCTGAGGTAATTACATAGCTCAACACAAAGCCTCAGAAGAGTTGAAGAAAAAAGACGATCAACAAAATCATGGTCAAATAATAGTGATAATGATCATAATGTAATATGAATCCCTAACGTTTGATGGTATAATGAGAACTCACCACAAGGGAGAATATCATTCTATGCTAGGAATTAGGTTTGCAAGAGGGGAGTTCTGGAGATAATGTAATTTTTTCTATCCTCTCATAGGCATGGTTACACGTAACTACACATATGTTAAAATTCCTAGAACTGTACATAAAGAAAAAAAATAACTTGTAGTGTATGATTTATTAAAAAAATAAACTTAAAACATTGAAACCATTAAACAAAAACTATTCACTAAACACAGATATGTTGAAAGTAAATAGGTCAAAAAAAGATATACCATGTAAGCAGTACACAAAAGAAAACTGGAGTTTCTATATCTGGCAAAACTGATTTTAAACTAAAAAAATGTTACTGGAGATAAAGAGGGAGTTCCATAATTGTAAAGGATCAATCCATCAGGAGGATACCAGAATTATGACCATATGACATACACCTAACAATAGCACCTAAAAATATATGAAGCAAAATTGACAGAATCAAATGGAGGAATAAATAATTCAATAATAAAAGTCAGCTACTTCAATACCACATTTCCAGAAATGAACAGAAAAACCAGACAGAAACTCACAAACAACACTAGATCTAACAGACATCTACAGAACACCCTACAACAGAAAACAGAACAGGCATCCTTCTCAAGTGCACATAGAACATTCTCCAAGATAAATCATATACTAGGTCATAGAACAATTCTTAATAAATTTTAAGGGATGGAAATCATACCAAATATGCTTTCAAAACCACAATGGAATTAAATTAGAATCAAAAACAGAAGGAACTTGGGGAAATTTACAATAATATGTGGATATTGAATGATATATTCCTATATAACAAATACATCAAAGAAGAAATCATAAGGAAAGTAGAAAATACCTCAAAATCAGTGAAAACAAAAACACAGCATACCAAAATTCATGTGCTGCAGCGAAAGTACTGCTCAGAGGGAAATTTACAACAGAGATACGTGAAATAAGAAAGAACAAAACAATAGAGGAAATCACCGGAACTCAAAATTGGTTCTTTGAAGAGGTCAACATTAGCAAGCTTTAACTACACCAACCAAGACAAAGCAGACATAGGAGTGTAGGGAATGAAAGAGGGGTCATCATTATAAACTGTAAGAAATAAAGAGGACTATGAACAGCCATATGCCAACAAGTTAGATAGTATAGAGGAAAGGGACAAATTAGTAGAAAGTTACAAATTCTGGAAACTAACTCAAGAAAACAGAAAGTTTAAAATCTCCATGACAAAGACATTACATTAGTAACTAAAAGTATTTCCATAAAGAAAAGCCCAGACCTATACAACTTCATAGTAAATTCTACCAAATATTAAAAAATAAATTAAAAACCAATTTCATGGCAAACGTTTCCAGTAAGTAAAAGAGGAGGGAAAAATTTCTAGCTCATTCTTTGAGAACAGATTTATATTGATATTAAAGTAAGATAAAGACATCACAGGAAAATAAAACTATTGGCCAATATCTCTTATCAGTACAGTACAGTACAGTACACACAAAATACTCAATAAAACATTGGTAAATGGTAGCCAGAAACATATAAAAAGGATTATGTATCATAACCAATTGGGATTTAGCCTAGGAAATATAATAATAATATTAACTGAATAAAAAATTATGAAAAGCATTTGAAAAAACCTAACACCTATTATAATAAAAACACTCAACAAACTGGGAAGAGGAAAGAACTTCTTCAACCTGATAAAGGTCATCCATGAAAAATTCCATAGCTAATCTCTTACTTACTGATGAACAACTGAATGCTTTCCTCTTGAGATCCAGCCCCAGATAGGGATGTCCATTCTCACCAGTTCTATTCAACATTGTACTGGAGATTCTAGCCCAGGACAACTAGACAAGAGAAGGGGAAGTCACCCAGACTGGAAAGGAAGAAGTAACTATCTTATTTGCAGATGACATGATCTTATATATAGAAAATATTAAAGAATCCACTAAAAAAATCTAATAAGTTCAGCAAGGTTGCAAGACTTAAGATCAATATAGAAAGATCAATCCTATTTCTATACACTATCAATGTTCATTGATAATAATGTTCACCTGAAAATAAAATTAAGAAAACTATTACTTTTATAATAGCATCAAAAAAATTGAATACCTATGCATAAATTTCATAAAAGATGTAAAAAATGTAACTAAAACTACAAAACATTATGAAAGAAATTAAAGAAGACTTCTAAACAAGTAGAAAGACATCTCAGATCATAAACTGGGAAGACAACTTTGTTAAGATGGCACCACCCCCTAAAAAACTGATCTGCAGATTCAACGCAATTCCTATCAAATGCCAGCTGGCTTATTTGCAGAAATAGGAAAAACAAAACTTGAATTCATATGGAATTATAAGAGATTGCAAATACTCAGAACAAACCCAACACAGAAAAGGACAAACAAAGTAAGAGAACTTTCGGTTCCCAATTCCAAAACTTGTTATAAAACTACAGTAATTAAGATAAATGGTACTGGTATAAATGCACACACATAGATCAATGGAATAGAAGTAAGAGTCCAGATATAAACCCCTTGTATAGTCAGCTGACTTTTTTTTATTGTGCCAAGACCATTCAATGGGGGAAAGGAGAGTCTTTTCAACAAATGGCGCTGGAACAACTGGATATCCACATGTAAAAGAATGATGTTAACCCCCTACCTCACAATACAAACTAATTCAAAATGAATCATAGACCTAAATAAAAGTGCTTGAAGTATGAAATTCTTAGACAAAAACATAAGAGTAAATCCTCATGATCTTGGCAATGGCTTTTTCAAATATAACACCAAAAGCTCAAGCAACAAAATAAAAAACAAATGGGGGTGCCTGGGTGGCTCAGATGGTTAAGCATCTGCCTTCAGTTCAGGTCATGATCCCAGGGTCCTGGGATGGACCCTGCTTGTCAGGGAACCCTGCTCCTCCCTCTCCCTCTGCCTGTCACTCCCTCTGTTTGTGCTCTCTCTGTGTGTCAAATACATAAATAAAATCTTTTTAAAAATTAAACAAATAAAAACAAATAAACTGGACTATGACAAACCTATAAACTTTTGTGCTTCAAAGGTTACTATCAAAAATGTGAAAAACAAAAAAACAAAAAAACACAGGAAATAATTTTCAAATCATATACCTGAAATGCGACTTTTACTTATTTCCAGAATATATGAAAAAACTCTTATAAATCAGTAATAAAAAGATAAACAACCCAATTGAAAAATAGACAAAATATCTGGATAGACTTTTCCCCAAAGATATGTAAATGGTCAACAAGCACATGCAAAGATGCTCCATGTCATTAGTCAACAGGGAAATGTAAATCCAAACCGCAGTAACATGTCACTTCACACCCACAGGAATGGCTATAATCAAAAAGATGGATAAGAAATGTTGACAATGACGTGGAGAAATTGGAACCCTCACACACCGTTGATGAGATGAAAATGTACAGTCACTTTGAAAAACAGTTTAACAGTGCCTCAAATGGTTAATCATGGAATTACCATATGATTCTGCAATTCTACTCCTGGGTATTACACCCAAGATAAGGGATAACATATACCCACACAAAAAGTTGCCCATGGGTGTTCATGGCAGCTTTATTCATAACTGCCAAAAAAAGTGGAAACAATCCAAATAGCATCAACTGATGAATAGATCAATAAAATGTGGTAAATTTGTACAATGGAATATTATTTGGCAGTAAAAATGAATGAATGATGGATACTACAATATGGGTGTATCTCAAAAACACTGTATTAAGTGAAAAAATGAGCATAAAAGCCATGTATTACATGACTTCATTTATATGTAATGTTCAAACATGGTACATCTATAGAACCAGGAAGTAGAATAATGATTATCTAGGGTAGGGTGGAGTGTCAGGGGAAAGGGAGGGGAATGGAGTATAATTGCTAATGGGTATGTGGTTTCTTTTATAATCTAAAAATAGGTAGTGGTGATGATTGCATAACACTATGAGCATACAAAGACACAAACTGTGCACTTGGAAAGAGTGAATTTTATGGTGTATGGATTATATCTCAACAAATCTCATAACAGCAATAAAAAAAGTCTGCACCTACCTAAGTCTAACATCCACACCAGCCCACAGGTCCTCTCTCCTCCTCTGACCGCTCTTGACCGCTTGCAATCTCTCTGCATGTTTCCTTTCTCTATTCCTTTGTCTCTCCTCTTCTCTGCCTTCTCTCTTTCTGAATCACATTCGTTTTTTGAACTGATTATTTGTGTACTTTTTTATAGTGATTAAAATTGCATTTCCTGATACTTAATTTTGATAGATGTGTCACTTAAATATTTTTTAAATGTGACCTTCAACTGATTTTTCTTGATCAATGAACATGTTAATGGGAAGTTTAACATAAAATTATTTCCAATCTAATTTATTAGAAAGCTGTTTATCACATTGGAATTTATTTTCTAGCTGTTCTTTTCAAATATCTCAGACATATTTCCCAATAAGTCTTAATTCCTATGTGTAGTAGAATCTTGTATCTTTCTCTTCCCTTCCCCCAGCCCCCACCGCAGCTGACAAGTGTCTTATGTGGCAAGTACTTAGTGGTATATACAGATGGCTAGAACATGATTAAATTCAAGAGAACTTAACAATAACAGAATTAAATACAACATGAATAACTACAAAACAAGGCAACATGGGGTAAGATTCATTTTCATATTTCATAAAACATTTTCATAGAAATTGTTCACAAAACGTGATCGTTAAAAAATTACTTAATTCCACTCCCGTTTCTGTGACAGATGAACATGATACGTGTCATCTTGACTAATGGAGTGTCCATCAAAAGCTGTTTTCTTTCCAATACAGTTCCATGAAAAGTTTTTGAGAAGATGATAGGAGTTCCCTTTAAAACAGCATGTATTGGGGCACCTGGGTGGCTCAGTGGGTTAAAGCCTCTGCCTTTGGCTGGGGTCGTGGTCCCAGGGGCCTGGGATCGCCCCACATTGGGCTCTCTGCTCAGCAGGAAGCCTGCTTCCTCCTCTCTCTCTGCCTGCCTCTCTGCCTGTTTGTGATCTCTGTCTGTCAAATAAATAAATAAAATCTTTAAAAAAAAAAAAAAACAGCATGTATTGAGCACCTACTAGGTGCCAGATATTTTAGCAGAGAATGTGCTATGAAAGCAAAAAAGCATGATGTTTGTTTCCAGCAAAGAGAGGTGCACAAAAGACCAGCAGCCCTGAGCCCTCTTGCTTCCACAGAGTGGGGGCTGACTGAAGCTGAGCTTCAGTGACAAAAATGGCTCTTTCCATGGTGTTTGAATTGTACACATTATAGAACTTCTAAGCTAGAGAAGCACAGAGACCTTCTAGTTCAATATCTGATTTTAAAAGATGAGGACACCAAAGCCAGAGAGATGTTTGACTTTGTCAGTGTGGAACCATGAGGACCAGAGCTGGACACCTTCTCTCTAAGTCAGGGGATTGTTCCTCATTTCCTCCTCAAAGATTTATTATCTTATTATCAAATGGATGGTATTACATATCACTAGCCATCACTTTCATTTCTTTCAGACAGAATTCCAAGTCAAAGCTTAATCTACACAGCAAATACTGAGGTATTATAGAGATTATAGAGATCACAAAAAACCAGAATAATAAACCACAGCTTCAATGGAGGATAGCAGCAATACAAATTCCCACAATGGCTACTTAAAACAAATGAAGTATCTTATTTCTTGGCATCTTGGTTTGGATTCCCTGAAAGAAGAGCCTTGGGTACAGATCAATTATTTGAGTGATAAGCCCAGGAAACAAGATTGAAGCAGGAAGGTGGAAGGAGGAAAAAGCTTTCAAGGGGGACTAGAGAACTGATTCCACTAGAACCTCCTGAAAAACAAATGGATGTCTTGGAATTATCCCCCTGAAAGATGGTGGACAAAGGACTCACATCCAGCTGGCTCACATCCCTCATTAGTTGAGGACTATCCCCAGGAGTTTTAATTACCTTACATATTCAAGCTTTCCTTGGGAGGGGAAAGATTAGTCTAGCATTCTCCCTCAGTCCTGAGAACTTCCTGGAGCATAAAGACAAGCAGAATTTAAGCTAAGTTGTTGTCCGGTGTGATGTGATCTGAGCTCATTCCACCACAGCTGAGGCTGAAATCAATGACAGTTGAAGGCATGTGACATGGGGTCCACAGAGACCTGCTACAACCGCTTGGAAAAGATTTTTTGAAAAGGAAATTTGGTGTAAGTGACTGTGAAGAACTCAACTACCATACGTGCTAATGTCAGATGATTCCTCCATAGACCCCAGAAAGACAGCCTCATTTTGTAAAAAGTCTTCTCCTGAACACACCGCATATTCACAGCTCTGTTTCCTTGTGTCCCATTTATGCTGGGATAAAAGCTTTGGCCTATTAATACATTTTGCTGCAAGAATGTGTATTCATACTAAGAAACACTTATTTACTGGGTCCATGAAAACCGAGGCCTAATGGTTCTGAGGCCTCAAAAGATCACCATTATCATTAAAGGGATAGTCAAGAGAAGAGTAGCCAAAGGATGCCACTTTGACCTGTGGCAACAGCCAGAGACAAGGTGCAGGGATCAGGGCAAGCATCATAAGGCAAAGCATCAAGATAAAGAAGGCTTCTACCTTCAGCTTCAGTCCCAACATTAAATAGGATACATTCAACAAATATGATATTTTATCCAATTCTTAAAGGGAATAGGTCAGATACAAGTTTTCCAAAAACATATGTTTTTATTCTATAATAGCCACTGACAGACTCATGCTACATTGCTTCTTTTCAAGAGCCAAAAGTGATACCACTGACAGACTTGGTTGTAGGTCCCTTAGAACAGGGAGCCAGCTCTCTTCTGTATGCCTGCAGGGTTGTTTAAACCAAAGTAAAGAGCCTGTATAACTAGTCCTGTGATAACTGACACTATTATCTCCAGAGGGTAGTCTTGAGAGTCACCATGTAAATTTTTCAGTGAGCATTTGGACCCCCACCTGAGTCAACGGCCAAAGAAAGTGGTGTGTGGTGTGTGTGTGTCTGTGTGTATGAAAACAGTATACTCCTTTTTTGGCCTACTGAGAGCCTTTCCAGTTGAAATTTAGTTTATCTGTAGAAAGAAGAATTAACATAAACTTCAGCTAATTCCTCTCTGTGTTGTTTATCCTGACTGGGAGGCTCTTTAATTGCCTCCAGGTTCCCAGATCTTCAGTTTCTGTGTGGTCACAACAGAGGAGTCCCCAATAATGACATGTGGGAAGCAATCAACAGGGTTGCTTTAGGAGACATGCATGTAACCAGCAGATGCATACCAAGCCAAAGGTTCCTGTGCAGGGCCTAGAATATCACCTTTCCCAAAGCCATCAAGGTCAGGCAATCAAACAGTATGAAGATGGCATAATGAGGTTGGTCAGAGGAGAAGATAACAGTCCTTCCCTGCCTTGACATCTTCTCCAGGGGTTAAAAAAAAAAAAACCTGCATTTGGTGGTCTGGCATCCAAGCCAGTGGTGGGCTTATCCAGAAACAGGATAGTTAGATCAGTAATCACTTCTGTTTCAATTCTGGTCTTCTTTCTGTCTCCTCCAGACACACCCAAATGAACTGGTTTTCCACTTGGTGTCCACCACTTTGAGTTTAACTCTTGAATAAAATAATTTTGTGAAATGTGTTCATTTTTTTTTTTGTCTGACTGCCCACATGTGCCAAAAGGCTGCTAAAAACTCTATTTTCTCTTAACATCAAAGTCCCCATCATGTTATCATCTTGGACTCCATAACCCGTGGCACTTTTGAAGTTGGCTTATTGTGGGGCTCCATTTAGCAGAATATCTGCAGGGACACAACAGGGCTCCTTCTTTGCAGCCATGATGCCTCACAAGGAGGATTTGGCTCCAGTAGAGTGTCCCAGGGTAGCATTAAGACCACATTTCATCAATCTGTGGACATCTTTCAATAATCTTTTCTCAACGGACTAGGAAGCCACTCTTCCCTTTCACTCAATAGCAAATATTAGGATAACTTAGCACAGGTCAAACAGATAACAACCCCAAAACTTTGGAGAACCCAGAGACAGATCATTGGTGCTCATTATTGACATTGGGAAAATAGAAAACTTTTTATAGACATCTAAAAACTTATTTTCTCCACTGTGCTGCCATGGGTTGGAATGACTCTTTCCCATCGAATTCTAGATGGAACTCTGACTTACAGAATTGCTGGGCCACTACTTTCCCTTTGTGGAAAATCACCCCTACTTAGTCTTGAATTTTAAAACATATGCATGTATTTTCACACAAACACACACACACACACAAATAAATGCACACACACATATACAAAGGGCAAAGTAAGAAGGAAGGGACAAAGAATGTGAAGTATTATTAGTCAAAGGAAAGATCCGGAAGGGATACCTCATTTACATGGACCCTCCTATTCAATGAAGAGGAAGTAGAGAAATTCATTTCCTTATTCAATGAAGATTCACTGGGCATATTTAAGGAGAGTGTTTTGTTTTGTTTTTATTTTATTTTTTCAGTATTCCAAGATTGTTTATGCACCACACCGTGCCCTCCTTCATACCCACCACCAGGCTCACCCAACCCCCCACTTCCCTCCCCTCCAAAACCCTCAGTTTGTTTCTCAGAGTCCACAGTCTCTTATGGTTCATATCCCCCTCTGATTTCCCTCAACTCACTTCTCCTCTGCATCTCCCCATGTCTTCCGTGTTATTCCTTATGCTCCACAAGTCAGTGAAATCATATGATAATTTACTCTTTCTGCCTGACTTAATTCACTCGGTATAATCTCCAGGACTGGAGGAGATTAAGGAGAGTGTTAAAGGGGTTTCTCTGACTGGCTCAACCAAATCTGTGCCTTGGAATCCAGATTGAAGAGAGTTAAAAGCTACACAAAACATCATGAGATTAAAATTCCCGTAAGAAATAAGATAAAAACCACAGAACACAACAAAATTTTCAGTGTTGATACTGGATATGTGTTTGTATGTGTAGAACAGTTAGGAGACACTTACATGTTAAATAAATAAAATCTTTAGAATTTCTATTAAAACATGTGCTCCAATTGACAAATTGTGCTATAAGACATAGTCTTGATTTTCTATGCCTGCAACATATATGTTAACTTAAATTTCTTTGGGCTAATATGAGGTTTTACTCCTTAAACACTCCAAAAAGCATTGATTGTATTTTCCTTAAAGGACTTTGACTGCTGAAATGCTGTGCTTGGCTTGACAGAGTTTTCTTCTAACAATATTCAGTGGAAAATGCAATAAATACTACTCAACAGTTTTACGATTGATTTCAGTCTGATGGTTTCCATGTGACAAATAGAAGTCAGCCTTTCGTGGAAGGTGCAAGGATTCTGAGGTGGTGTGCAGGACACTGAGGTATCTCAATGTAGTAGAAGACGCTGCTGTGAGACTCTGGGATCTGACATGAGCACAGCCTATCCGTTGTTCCCAGAGTCAGAGCAGCTCCTGAAATGTTTGAGTGGTTTTAATGAGATGGCTGAATATTTAGTCTTTTCTTTGCAAAAAGATTTTATCATGAAGACAAAGCATATATATTAAGCTGAAGACACAAATCCTCGAGTGCCTTTTCTTGAAAGTTGAAAAAAATCTGTAAGGCATAATGTAGAAAGAGCAGAGCTTTAAACATCTTCTGAACTTTTGAAAAAATAGTACCACAGGGGTACCTGGGAGGCTCAGTCAGGAAAACATCTGCCTTCTCCTTGGGTCCTGATCCCTGGGTCCTGGGATGGATCCCCACCATGGGCTCTCTTCTCAGCAGGAAGTCTGCTTCTCCCTCTTTCTCTCTTTCTCTCTCTCTCTGCTCCTCCCTGCCCCCTGCTTGTATTTTCTGTCTCTCAAAAAATAAAATCTTTAGACATTCTAAAATATAAATAAATAAATAATTTAGAAATATTACCATAATGCATACTCTATTAAAAGAAAAAAGATATTAAAGAAGTCAAAAGAGAAATTATAGATTAATTATTTTAGATTAACTATTTTTTTAATTTTAATTATTTATTTGAGATAGAGAGAGCATGACAGAGAGAGCAACAAGGAGGGGGAAAGATAGAGGGAGAGGGAGAAGCAGACTCCCCATTGAGCAGGGAGTGGTATGTGGGATTCGATCCCAGGACCCTGAGATCATGACCTGAGTCAAAGGCAGATGCTTAACAGACTGAGCCACAGAAGTGTCCCTAGATTAATTATTAAGATTATTTATAGATTAAGATTAATTATTAACTCACCATCCTAGAGAATTACAATGTTAAAAAGATTTTTGTAAAACCTTCCAGACTTGTGTCTATTTGTATATTTAACCAAAGTCGGAGTATGGCATACATGTGTTTAAAAATCTATTCTTGGGAATGCAAGCTGGTTCAACCACTCTGGAAAACAGCATGGAGGTTCCTCAAAATGTTGAAAATAGAACTACCCTGTGACCCAGCAATTGCACTACTGGGTATTTACCCTAAAGATACAAACGTAGTGATCCGAAGGGGCACGTGCACCAGAATGTTTATAGCAGCAATGTCTACAATAGCCAAACTATGGAAAGAACCTAGATGTCCATCCACAGATGAATGGATAAAGAAGATGTGGTATACATACGCAATGGAATACTATGCAGCCATCAAAAGAAATGAAATCTTGCCATTTGCGACGACGTGGATGGAACTAGAGGGTATCATGCTTAGCGAAATAAGTCAATCGGAGAAAAACAACTATCATATGATCTCCCTGATATGAGGGAGAGGCGATGCAACATGGGGGGTTAAGGGGGTAGGAGAAGAGTAAATGAAAGAAGATGGGATTGGGAGGGAGACAAACCATAAGTGACTCTTA
>PJEN01012461.1:0-57424 GCA_004024605.1 Pteronura brasiliensis | reverse complement strand
GCACCAACTTGCATTCCCACCAACAGTGGAAGAGGGTTCCCCTGTCTCCACATCCCCTCCAACACATGTTGTTTCCTGTCTTGCTAATTTTGGCCATTCTAACTGGTGTAAGGTGATATCTCAATGTGGTTTTAATTTGAATCTCCCTGATGGCTAGTGATGATGAACATTTTTTCATGTGTCTGATAGCCATATGTTGTTGTTGTTTTATGTGCTTTGGATGTCATATTTAAGAAGTCATTGTCAAAGTTCCTCTTGGTCAGGGTATAGAATCCTAACATGTTACTGGATTCTGATCTCTAGTAGTTTGTTGAGGATTTTTGCATCTGTACTCATAAGAAAAGTGGTTTGTAATTTACATTTCTTGTTGTCTTTGGTTTGGTATCAGGATGATAATGGTATCATCAAATGTGCTTTGGAAGAGTTGGAGAAAATTTGGTGTAAATTAGCATTTGATAGAATTAACCAGTGAAGCCATCAGATCGTGGGCTTTCCTTTGATGGGAATTTTTCTTTTATTGCTCTAATCTCTTTATTTCTTGTAGATATATTGAGATTTTTCATTTCTACTTGAGCCAGATTTTTAGTGTGTTTCTATGAATCCACCTATCTAGTGTAAAATGCTTCATAATATTCTCTTATGTTTGTTTTTATATGGCCCATACTAATGTTCACACTTTTAAAAAAATTAATGCGATCGATTAACATATAGTGTGTTATTAGTTTCATAGGTAAAGTTTGTGACTCATCATTTGCATATAATACCCTGTTCTCATTCCATCGAGTTTCCTCCTTAATGCCCATCACCCAGTTACCCAATCCCCCACTCACCTCTACTCCAACAATCCTCAATTTGTTCCTATACTTAAGAATCTCTTATGGTTTGTTTTCTTCTCTGATTTTGCCTTATTTTCTTTTTACCTCTTATATCAGTAACTTGAGTCTACTCTCTTTTACTTCATTTCAGTTTAGGTTAACTTTTGTCAACTTTGTTAATGTTCTCAACAAACCAGATTTTTGTTTCATTGATTTTCTTTCTTGTATTACTAATCTACATTTTCTTTTTTAAAAATATTTCTCCTTCAATTTTATTTTATTTTATTATTATTTTTAAATTTCTTTTTACTGTACCAGAATTCATTGTTTATGCACCACATCCAGTGCTCCATGAAATATGTGCCCTCCATAATACCACCACCAGGCTCACCCAACTTCCCACCCCTTCCCCCTTCAAAACCCTCAGATTGTTTTTCAGAACAATCTAATCTACATTTTCTTCTTATTTTAGAGTTTTATTTTTCTAAAGTAAGTATACAAAAGGTTCTCCAGAAATATATTTCAAAATGTTTGTATGTAGTGCCTGAGCATGTGGGCTTAGAGTAAATGGGATTTTAGAATTGAGTTGGGGGAAATTGGAGAGGGAGATGAACCATGAGAGACTGCTGACATGAGAAACAAACTGAGGATTTTGGAGGGGAGTGGGGTGATGGAATGGGTGAGTCTGGTGGTGGGTATTAAGGAGGGCACATATTGCATGAAGCACTGGGTGTGGTGCATAAACAACAAATCTTGGAACACTGAAAAAATAAAATTATATTAAATAGAACTAAAAAAAAGAAAACACTTCTAAAATCCCATTTTCTCTAAGCCCACTAATCTATATTTTCTTATCACAAAACTCTATTAAAACCTTAGGTAGCTTTGAATTTAGTTTGTTCTTTCTATTATTTTAGTTAAGGTATAAAACTAGGATATTGATTTAAAGTTTTCCTTTTTTCAAGGCGTGGAGGTTTACAGCTGTAAACTTACCCCTGGATCACTGATTTTGTCAAATCCCATAAATTCTGGGATGTTGAAATTTTATTTTAATTCTTCTCAAAGGATTTTATAATATCCCTCATTATTTATTCTTGGACTCATTGGTTGGTTAAAGTTATGTTAAGTTGATTAAGGTCATGGTTAAGGTCATTAAGGTTTAAATGGTCATGTATATAGCAATTTTTTAGTTTTACTTCTGATACTGATTTCTGGTTTCAGTTAATTTTGGTTGGAGAAGATACTTGATATTATTTTCAATTTCTAAAAATTACAGAGACATATTCAATATTTTGATGTGGTAACAATGAGAATCATCAGTCTTCATGCTCCCAAGGAAATGTCTTATTGTTTCCTACAGATTATAGTCTGTTGAGTATTATTCTAAATGATTTTTATAAAAACTGCATTCTTTTCATGTGTTGTATCTGATGTCTCTGTTCTTTTAGTTTGGTTGTCAGCCTGGAATTCAAAAGAGAATTTGTTTAAAGTCATGGTGAGGACAACACCAGAGAAAACAGATGCAAGAAAAAAGATATTCTGGTGGACATACAATGTCCCTCCAAAATCAGGGATACAGCAGGTATTGTGTGTTTTATAGCAGCTGTACCTAAAAAATGGTGACCTCCTCCAGAGATGAAAGAGTCCAAAGAGATAGGAACTCCAAAGACATCTCTTGGGACTAAATCCAGCACATATTTTGCACTCTGTTTTTCTTTTTTGGCTCCAGGGAACTAAATCTCTCAAGGAATAGAGAGACAAAAGAATACTTCACCAATGAGGCTTATGGGAATTCAGCTCCTACAGCCACAGAAAATCTTAAATCCTTCCACTAAACCCTCTCAAGTCTATTCTACTAATTTCAGATGATGAGAAAACACAATTTTACCTTCTAGAGGCCTCATGAATGGTTCTGTTTCCCTGCCATTTCTGGCGGAAAATTCATTAATCACAAAGGGAAGGAACTTCATGAGTGAGCTCAGCCTTTTCTGTGATAGTATCTGGTTGAACCACAGCATCTTTACAGGTACTGGGGAGTATGATAATGATGCATAAAACTCTTTCTATTGGCAGTAAATTAATGTTAAGCAAAAGCATAACAAGAAAAGTTTGGTAATACAAAATCCTGGCAAGTTAAAGGTCCCAAATTTTGGAGATCAATGGTAGATGCACTGAAATATCTCTTTGTTCCCATCTGTCTCCTCTGGTCTTGGCTGTCAGTCATAGGGCCTCCCTGTCTCCCTGGTTTGTTCTGTTGTTTTACTATGTCTCTTTTAATATCACTTAACCATTTGTCCTTTTCAGAAACATTTATTGAGAAAATACTGCATGGTAAGCACTAACATATTCTGGGAATAAAGAAATTAATAAGATATTTTTCCTTCTCTCAAGGTGCTTCTGGTTTAAAAGGGTAAAGAAACATAGAAATAAGTAAATGCAATATCTGATATGGTGTTCCAATTTTGGTAAAGTGGGTCATAAAATAGTAGGCTTTTCCTGGGGAGATTAGTGAAGTCTTCACAGTCCAGGTTATAAATGGACAGAGCTTTGAAGTAGGCACAGAGTTATTCCAGGTAGGGTAAGTGAGAAAGTCCTCTAGGAGGAATGGCAGTAAATACAGGGATTAAACAAACTGTATATGATGAGAACAAGGTGTTATACTGAACGGATGAATCATTGAACATTATATATAAAACCAATGATGTACTATACCTTGGCTCATTGAATTTAAATTCAAAAAAAGTGTGTATTGTGTTAGGTAATGAAGAATAGTTCTAAATACCCTGCCAACAATGTGAAGTTAGGGATGAAAAATGAAATTTGGGCCTGGCCAGGAAAGAGCCACCAAATAGTAGAAAGTCTTACATTCTGACTACAGAATTGATACATGCTCCTGAAATCAGTGCAACATCAGTGCAGAGTTTATATCAGGTGATGACCATGACTAAACTCACCTTGTGGAAAGGTCATCTGAGTCAATGGGAGGAACACATTATCACTGCTGTAAAATCCAAAGCCATAGATAATGAGGGGTGGAAATAGGGACAGTGACATGGAGGTGGGAAGTAGGAGATGAATGTTTGAGGTTTGAAAAAACAGTCATCCAAGCTTTACTGTTAATACTAGACACAGTTGGGAATTTTGTTTTGTTTATTTTGCTTAATTCTTTCAGTAACTATGTGGTTGGACTTTGTGTATGAACAATGTGAGATGCAATAAGCATGCAATGGAATCTGGAGTCAGCTCAAAGATCACTGTTTCCAAGTCTTTTGCATTTCACCAATAATCTTATTTCTTTTTTAAATTATTTTTTTCTCTGTATAAATATATTACATTTTGTTCTTTTTAAATTTTATTTTTAATATTTTTATTATTTAAATTTAAATTTTGTTAGTTACCATACAATGCAATATTGGTTTCCAGAATAGAATTCAGTGATTCACCAGTTACATATGACACCCAGTGCTTATCACCAGTACCCTCTTTAATATCCATCACTCATCTAGCCCACCCCCACACATTCTCCCTCCAGCAACACTCAGTTTGTTCTCTATCATTAAGTGTCACTTCTACCTCAGCCATAGCAACTTATTATACATGTCTCCAGAGGCAAGGGAAACAAAAGCAAAAATGAATTATTGGGACTTCTTTAAGATAAAAAGCTTCTGTACAAGGAAGGAATCAATCAATGAAACTAAAAGGCAGTCCTTGGAATGGGAAATGATATTTTTAATGACATATCTGATAAAGAGTTAGTATCCAAAAATCTATAAAGAACTTACCAAACTCAACACAAAAAAATAATTTTATTTTAATAGAGTTTACTAACCTCATTTTAAAAAACAGCTTTAGGTTTACAAGGAAGTTGCAAAAATTTTACAGGTAGTTCCTATAAACCTGCACCAGTTTCCCCATTCTTAACATTGGTCATCCAGAATGCATTACATTTAGCCATCATTTCTCCTTGGGCATCTATTTGTTTGGAAAGATTATCAGCCTTTCATTGTTTTGAAGAACTTGATAGTTTAGAGAATTAATGGTCAGATATTTTGAAAAGTATTCTATCATTTGAAATTTGTCTGATGGTTAACTCATGATTACACTAGGGTTATGGATTTTTTTTTTTTTTTTTTTTTTTGGCAAAGAGGAAACACACAGATGTTGTCATTTTTATCACTTTATATCAAGGATACAAACTATCATTGTGATTTTGTGCTGGTATTGAACATATGAATAAACTACTGTTTATAGGTTTCTCCACTTTAAAGTCACTGTTTTTCCTCCTTTCCACATTGTACTCTTTATAAGGGAGTTACCATGTGTAGCCCACAATTCACTATTGGTAAATTAGTTTCTGCTTCCTTGAGTATGGAATATCTATATAAATGATTGAAATATTTTTGGCACAGATTTTTCCATGTATTCATTCATTCATTCATTCGTTCATTCATTTTTGCCAATGTGAGTTTTTTTTTTTAATTGGTTCTGGAGTTTCTGGAATTAGTTCTCAAATATTAATAGATTTAAATAATAACTTTTATTTCCAGTAAGGAAGAGAGCAATAGAGATCTGCAAAATATTACCATTGGATATTCCTACTAAAACAATGATAAAAAGGGAGGATCTTGATGGCTGTGTATCTGATACTTCCAAACATTGTTGCAAACTAATAAATATACTGAGATTGATGGCTTGTTCCTAATATCACTGAACAAAGTGGGGGAAAGAAGAAGATTAGCACAATTGAATTCTTAGTTCAAATACATCATAAATGATCTGAAAAGTTTTATGTGTGCCCTGAAGGGGACATTTATTTCCTGTATCTGTAAGGCTAGGGTTGCTGAATATCTTTCATCCTGTGACAGTCTACATTATAATGCAAGTTGGTTGAGTAGCCAAGTAGGAGGTCCACAGTTAAATTGAAGCACTACTTGGGAAGAAATGGGATCCTGCATGTTGGAATAAGGACAAGTGGGAAGGCCTTAATGAAGCTGGAGAATTGAACCCCTAAGTTTGATAAGTCTTCTTTGCCAATGGAAGCTGCCTCCCACCCCAGTGGGTTTGACTTCCCCATCCTCAGTAACAAGGTCATCCACAGCCCCAGTGGTGTCACCTTTCCACTTCATTCTGCCTTACCTAGGGAAACTCATGGCTCCCCACAAAGCAGTTGCTGCCCAAGACAATGCTATCTCCTCAAATCTCATCCAAACCACTCCTTTCTGTTTCTAGCTACATAACTAGACTGAGGTACCAACAGATCCCTAAGGGTAAAGTGCAGACCTGTAAGGAGGTGTGCTACACTCCAAAAGAACTACTTGATTTTTCTAACTTATACAGACATAAATCCAGAGAACATGTTTGGGAATGGATGTTTTAAGAGTGTGGGATAATGAGAGAAAAAACATAAAATTGGAACAGGCTGAATTTTTGATATGGGCTCACTAAACAGATATTCTGGATTTAATTTTGCAGCTTGGGAACTTAGTTTATTTGGTTGAAATATGGACTAAATGTAGGCCACAGTGAGTGAGTTGGAAATGCCAGAACTGCTGTGGTTTAATGTAAATTAATGGATTTAGAGGCTTAGGAAGATTGGAAGGTTAGAATGTATTTGACCAACTCATCCACACTGGAAGAGTCCAGAAGACACACATTTCACCAAGACAGATAAATACTTCTTGAGGGGTGTCTCAATATCCTTTAAGAGCTCTGTGTTCTTCTCCTTGGGCTAGATCTTACAGTGGAAATTTAGCCATCAAATTGGGAAACCCAAATGCAGTGGTAACACTTGGATATGAGGATGGCAAGGACCAAGTGGCAACATAAACCACCAAAAGAAAAGTGTGGGTGTTTACTGTGGTGGAGAGCAGGGTGAAAGTCTCCACTGGAATAGTCTGACTTGTTCTGATGTGTGGTGTGGTTATTTGATCATGCTGTTGATAGAAGAGAAACAGGTAGAAAAACAACTAAATTCTTACTTGATCTGTATAAGCAGGAAGGTTCTAGGTTAAGTAAAGAAAAAAATCTTAATCAAAAATAGAGTCTCAGATCCTCAAACCATTCATAGCAATTTATAGACTGGTTATATTCTCCAAAACTTATTCTATAAACCTTTACCCTTGCTTTCCCCATTAGGACCTTCAGCCTTTTACCAGGGTAACTGGCTAAATTTGAATTGCTTTGTCTCTTTTCCATCAGTTTCATCAGCTACATGGAACCAGAAAATCAAACATGTGTTTCAGAATTTATCCTCCTGGGACTCTCAGAAGAGGTATTACTACAGCCCCTCCTCTTTGGACTATTTATGTCCATGTACCTGGTCACTTTTATTGGGAACTTGCTCATCATTCTGGCCATTATCACTGACACCCACCTACACACACCTATGTATTTCTTTGTCTCTAACCTGTCCTTTGCTGACATCTGTTTCACCTCCACCACCATCCCCAAGATGCTGCTGAACATCCAGACACAGAGAAAAGTCATTACCTATGCAGAATGCATCACCCAAGTATACTTCTTCATGCTTTTTGGAGATCTGGATAACTTCCTCCTGACTGTGATGGCCTATGACCGCTTTGTGGCCATCTGTCATCCTCTCTACTACATGGTTGTCATGAACCCCCGGGTCTGTGGGTTCCTGCTTATGTCATCCTGGATCATGACTGCCCTGCAGTCATTGTCATAGAGCTTAATGGTTTTGCGATTCTCTTTTTGTAATGATTTGGAAATCCCTCACTTTTTCTGTGAGCTTAATCAGTTGGTTCAACTTGCTTCTTCTGACACCTTTCTCAATGATGTAGTGATGTATTTTGCTACTGGACTTGTTGGTGTTGTTCCACTCACTGTAATCCTCTTCTCTTACTCTAAGATTGTATCTTGCATTTTGAGAATTTCATCAGCTGAAGGCAAATGTAAAGTATTTTCCACGTGTGGGTCTCACCTCTCAGTTGTCTCTTTGTTCTACTGTACAGCCCTTGGGGTGTATCTTAGTTCTGCTGCTACACAAAACTTCAGGGCAAGTGCCATAGCCTCAGTGATGTACACAGTGGTCACGCCCATGCTGAACCCTTTTATCTACAGTCTTAAAAACAAGGACATAAAGAAAGCCCTTAAAAGGCTCTTTAGCCAAGAAGCATTCTCTACATAGGGGTATTATTTGTGTGAAGATAGAGACTTGAACATGAGTCAAAGTGCTCAAAACCCTAGAAGACCTAAATCATGGTAATGTTATCATTATCACAGAATGATAATCTGCAATTTATGTTATCACAAGTCTTCAGTCTCTTTAATGTTTCAACTTTATAAGTAACTGTTTCTTCTGTATTTTATTTAAAACTTTAAGCTCTCACTATATTTTGGGGGGGGTCAGTGTCAACAAAACAAAGAGGCAACCCATTGAATGGGAGAAGATATTTGCAAATGACAGTACAGACAAAAGGTTGATATCCAGGATCTATTAAGAACTCCTCAAACTTAACACACTAAAAACAGATAATCATGTCAAAAAATGGGCAGAAGATATGAACAGACACTTCTCCAATTAAGACATACAAATGGCTATCAGACACATGAAAAAATGTTCATCATCACTAGCCATCAGGGAGATTCAGATTAAAACCACATTGAGATACCACCTTACACCAGTTAGAATGGCCAAAATTAGCAAGACAGGAAACAACGTGTGTTGGAGAGGATGTGGAGAAAGGGGAACCCTCTTACACTGTTGGTGGGAATGCAAGTTGGTGCAGCCTCTTTGGAGAACAGTGTGAAGATTCCTCAAGAAATTAAAAATAGAGCTTCCCTATGGCCCTGCAATTGCACTATTGGGTATTTACCCCACAGATACAGATAGAGTGGAAAGATGGGCCATCTCTACCCCAATGTTTATAGCAGCAATGGCCACGGCCGCCAAACTGTGGAAAGAACCAAGATGCCCTTCAACGGACGAATGGATAAGGAAGATGTGGTCCATATACATTATGGAGTATTATGCCTCCATCAGAAAGGATTAATACCCAACTTTTGTAGTAACATGGATGGGACTGGAAGCGACTTTGCTGAGTGAAATAAGTGAAGCAGAGAGAGTCAATTATCATATGGTTTCACTTATTTGTGGAGCATAACAAATAGCATGGAGGACAAGGGAGATGGAGAGGAGAAAGGAGTTGGGGAAAATTGGAAGGGGAGGTGAACCATGAGAGACTATAGACTCTGAAAAACAATCTGAAGGTTTTGAAGGGGCAGGGGGTGGGAGGTTGGGGGAACCAGGTGGTGAGTATTGGAGAGAGCATGGATTGCATGGAGCACTGGGTGTGGTGCAAAAACAATGAATACTCTTACGCTGAAAAGAAATAAAAAATGTTTAAAAAGTAACGGTGATATGAAAAAAAGGTAAAATAAGTCAATCAGAGAATGGCAAGTATCATATGATTTCAATCACATGTAGAATTTAAGAATATAAGAAACAAAACAGAACATCATAAGGAAAGGGAAGGAAAATAATATATGATGAAATCAGAGAGAGATAAAGAGAAACCATTGAGACTCTTAACTGCAGGAAACAAATTGAGAGTTGCTGGAGGGGATGTGGGTGGGGGGATGGGGTAACTGTGTATGGGCACTAAGGAAGTCCTATGATGCAATGAACACTGTATATTACATGCAACTAATGTATAACTGAACTCTAGCTCAGAAATGGTACACTCTTTGTTAGTTAATTAAATTTCAATAAAATAAAATTTCTAAGGGTTCTGATTTAGAGATGGTTAGAAGACATAAATAGACACTTCTCTAAATAAGGCATACAATGGCCAACAGACTCATGGGAAAATGCTTCACATCACTTCTCATCAGGGAAATACAAATCAAAAGCACAATGAGATTCCACCTTACAACAGTTAGAATGGCTAAAATTAACATAGAAGTAAATAAATGTCAGTGAGAATGTGGAGAAGGGTAACCCTCTTACACTGTTGGTGGGAATGCAAGCTGGTACAACTACTCTGGAAAACAATGTGGAGGTTCCTCAAGAAGTTCAAAATAGAGTTACCTCACAACCCAGTAATTGCACTACTGGGTATTTGCCACAAAGACATAGATGTAGTGAAAAGATGGAGCACCTGAAACCCAACGTTCATAGAAGCAATATCCACAATAGCCAGACTGTGGAGGGGGCCAAGTTGTCCTTCAATAGATGAATGGATAAAGATATAGGTCATATATACAATGTCATATTACTCAGCCATCAGAAAAGAGCATACCTGCCATGTACATCTTGTGGATGGAACTAAAGGGTATTATGCTAAGTGAAGTATTCAGTAAGAGAAAGACAATTATCATGTGGTTTTACTCATATGTGGAATATAAGGAAGAGCAGAGGATCATAGGGGAAGGAGGGAGAACTGAATGGGAAGAAATCAGAGTGGGAGACACCTTGTGTGACTTTTGACTCCAGAAAACAAACTTAAGTTTGCATAAATGGAGGCAGGTAAGGGGATGGGATAACTGGGGGATGGGTATTAAGGAGGGCACATGATGTGATGAACACTGGGTGTTATATTCAAGTAATGAATCATTGAACCCTACACCAAAAACTAATGATGTTGGCTAGTTGAACTCAAAACAAACAAACAAACAAACAAAAACCCCAAAAAACTAAATTAAATTTTAAAACCCAAATTTTGGGAATAAATTAAGAAATAAAGGAAGAAAATGAAGTGAAAAACAGTTGGATATCAGAGAATGGGAACTGTTTACTAAAATGCATAACTAAATTATACTTAGAAATTGAAAAAATTAAAATTCTAAGAAATAAATGAAAGAAGCAAGTTCTACTTCCAGAATCTGCTTTAAAAAATCATAACTTTTGACTCTAAGGCTTTGAGACCTGCAATTAAGGGAAATTCTTCAGTCCCAGGACAACTAGTCCTTTGATAGCTGTCATCCTAGAGAATCTCATCAGAACTCGTTTTATGTCTCTGTTCCTCAGGCTATAGATGAAGGGGTTCAGCATGGGTGTGACCACCGTGTACATCACTGAGACCACTGCACTTGTATGGGAGCTCTGTGTAACAGCAGAGCTAAGGTACACTCCTAGGCCTGTACAATAAAATAAGGAGACAACTGAGAGGTGAGATGTACAGGTGGAAAATGATTTGTACTTCCCTTCAGCTGATGAGATTCTATGTATACAGGAATCTATCTTAGAATAAGAGTAAAGGACCCCAGCCAAAGGAGCACCACCGAGAAGCATATCTGCAAAATACATCACCACATTATTGAGAAAAGTCTCAGAACAAGCGAGTTGGATCATCTGATTGAGTTCACAGAAAAAGTGGGGGATTTCCACCTCTGTACAGAAGGACAGACTCAATACCATTGAAGTTTGTAAGAGGGAATGCAAGACACTCGTGATCCAGGATGCCAGAACCAGCAATGCACAGAGCTGAGGGTTCATGATGACTGTGTAGTGCAAGGGTTAGCAGATGGCCACAAACCTGTCATAGGCCATCACGGCCAGAAGATAGATGTCCAACCCTGAAAAGATTATGAAAAAGTACATCTGGGTGATGCAGCTTGCATAGGTTATGACTTGGCTCTGAGTCTGGATGTTCCACAGCATCTTTGGGACAGTGGTGGAGGTGAAACAGATGTCTGCAAAGGACAAGTTTACAAGGAAGAAGTACATGGGGGTGTGAAGTTGGGAGTCAGAGGCAATAACAAGGATGATGAGCAGATTCCCTAACACAGTGATCAGGTACTTGGAGAGGAAAAGCCCAAATATGAGTGTTTGCAGCTCTGGTCCCTCTGAAAATCCCAGAAGAAGGAATTCTGACATCGTTGTATCATTGTTTGGTTGCATGTGGTTGTACTGACTTTTCAGGAAAGAGGAAAAGATGTCATTAATTTTCACATGAATAGCATTCCTCACATGCTTAAAATGCTACATTTTATATTTTGCAGGCAAGAAGTTAACTTCAGTATCTTGTTTAGGGATTGTCTTCCTTGAGAGATTCCCTCCCATTCGATCTCTGATTAGGCTTTTTTTCTCCTTTTCTCCATTCTCCACAGAGGTCATGCATTCTACTGTTCTATGAAGAATATCTTTTGGGGATCCTGGGTGGCTCAGTTTGTTAAAGATCTGACTCTTGACTTCAGCAAAAGTCATGATCTCAGTATTTTGAGATGGACCCTTGCATAAGACTCTGCTTTTGGTATGGAGTCTTCTTGATGTTCTCTCTCTCCCTTGCTCTCTGTTCTCCCTCCATTCACACACACACACTCTCTCTCAAAAAAATATCTTTCATGCATTCAAAGAGTATGTATTGAGTGTCAAACATGTTCCATGTGATGTGTAATCAATGAGTCTATGATCCTTAAAGTCAAAAGCCAGTATAATCCAGTGAATGGAGAAAGAACAGAAAAAAAATAAAAATATTAATAATATATGAGAGCGTGTCATTGCTATAAAGAGAACAAGAGTAAGTATCAAGGAAAGAGAGGATGTGAGCATTATTTTGTAATTGGTGTTCAGTTAAGACCAGTAAATTAGGTGACATTTGAAGAGAGACCCTAAGTTAGTGAGAGCAGGATCCTTGGACAAGTCTGGGGAAGTGTGTGCTGGCAGAGGGAATGGCCTCTGCAGAGGCCCTGAGGATTATATTACCTTGAGCTACTCGAGTTCAAAAAAGGAAGTAAGTGTGGGAAGGGGAATGAACAGGAGAGCGGTCAGAGAAGGTGTCAGGCAATTCCAAAGAGATAGGTGACTTCACTGTAGTTAAACTCCAAGAAAAAGGAGTCAAAAGTCCACAGTGCATACTTTTTGTATTTTATAATCTACTTGCAGAGGTGTTCTGTAAATTGAAATGCAGTCCCTCCCAAATACCATCTGGTGATTGAGTTCTGACCTCTCTATTGTGAGTCACCTTGGAATATATTCAACTGTGAACCTGCGCTCTGTGGACTCTTCTCACTCCACAAGGCACATACACATGTGCGTGCGCACGCACACACACACACACACACACACCCCAATTCGTTGTCCCCTGGTCTGTGTTCTTACTATGACTCCTCACTCCCAACCCCAACGATGAAGTTGGAGTGGCTGTAACTTAGGTTGGCCAGATCAATTATCATTCTTCTAAACAATGAAAATGCTACCCAACAGTCCAGTTATTAAGCTTCTCATAGATAAATAAAATTGACAAATCAGACTGGCATGTTCATTTTCTGTCCTGTATTTTTAAGGAAACACAAAGAACCTCTCAAAAAGCAGAGAAAGGGAGATAGAGAGAGAGGATATAAAGAGGGAAATCAAACAGAAATGACAAAAAGATCAAATGGTTCAGGTGGTCCCTGAAACTTTAGAGACCAAGAGGAAGAGACCACCCTTTGTTCTGACAACATTCTAACTCTCGTTTTTTCCCTGATGCCCCTCAAAATAATAGAAGGACAAAATTAAATCCATCCCAAAGACAAAGGTAGTGGTATCTTCATGGTGTCATTCACCTTACAGAATGAATGAACCTAGAGAAGAGTGTGCTAAGGGGAGAAACAAGCACTTCAGTAGAGGAAAGAGGCCAAGTACAGCATGGTTGGATATGGTAGGATGAACTAGGTGGAGACTTGTTTTTCTGCACCTGGCACATGTTTTTTGATTGATTGGGTTTCCTGGGATCTATGAGGGGGTGGGAAAAGTCCCTCTCCCTTTCCGTATGTGACATCCTTTCTTGGTTTTTCCTTGGCTTTGCATTCTGACCTTTTTTGACAATCACAATGGACACACTCTGATCCTTTTCTGGTCTTTGCACAACACCCAAGGCCCATTCAGACCTCACTCTAGAAAGTTCATCACATGTCATGATAATCTGTCCTGTCTCTAAATGAATGTCTTCATAAGATTCATGCCCGAGGGTCTCATATGACACACGCTTATGTCATTATACCATAACTTCACCATCATTATGCGAGAACAAAAGGAGCAGGGTCTTCATAGACAATGTTTAGTATAGGTTTTCAAAATGGGATGTGGAGTATGCACACATATGGAAATAAATTTGAGAAAATGAGAAGTTCTGACCTAAAAGCACTGGCAGTGGCACTGAAGACTGTTATGTAGAGTGGTTTCATGAAACCATGTTAGACAAAACTGAATGGAGCATTAAAATGAACTAAGATATGATGTGCAATAGTAGAAACTGAAAAATATCAACATGGGTCAACATACACTTAGCAAAGACCTTGGTGTAAGAATATAACATAGAAATTCCCTAGAACTCTCTGGCCTGAGCAGATGCTCTGTTCATATTTGTTCATTGAATCAGGAACTAGGTTTCAGAGCACTATGGACATTGCATATATGTCAAGGTTATATTTCAATTTATTTGGTAAAGGTTGTTCTATACAAGCTGGCACACATGTTATGCATCTGGAAGAAAATAAATTTGTTCTTAATTTCACATATCTTAAATAATTCAGAGGGCTTACAGACCTCTATGTAAATGGGAAATGCTCATTCAGGTGAAGGTGTAAAATACTATAGATACAAGTTATAGGTGAACAAAACCATTTTCATTGTAATTAATGCAATTAATTGTAATTAATGTAATTAATTTTAATTAATTACATATTACATCATAATTAATTACATAATTACATCCCAATTAATTACATTAATTAATCTGATTAATTAATTAGAAGATGATAGACATATTTAGCTATATAAAATTTAAAACCTTTAATGGACAGTATATCCAACCAAATGTCAATGAAGAGCTAATTCTAGGGAAGATGGCAGAAGATTAGGGGACTCTTGAGGGAGACAAGATGGTGGGGAAGTAGGAGGAGGTGCATTTTCAACCTGTACCCTAAAGTAAGCTGATTACCTACAAAAGAACTCCGATCACCCATGAAATCAGCCTGAGATCAGAATTTTACATGTCTGGATCACTACAGGGGCAGAAGACGCCAGTAGGCAGGTAAAGCAGAGTGGGAAACTCAGACTGCTATCTGAAGATAAACAAAAGAGGGAGGGAGCCACAAGAGGTGACCAATTGGAAAGTAATATCCCTAATACGAGAGTGCCCTGCATCTGGGGACCAGCATTAACTTGGAGACTAGTTGAAAGCACTCAGAAAGAGCAAAGGATCTCGGGGTGTGTGTGGGGGAATTATGGGAATCGGGATGGCTAGGGACAGGGGCCTAGTCCCTGGACCCAGGACAGCCTCCCCTGGCACTCAGACAGAAAGAGTGCTGCAGAGAAACCAGGTCTTGGTCCCTGAGCCACCAGCGTGCTGGAGACTGCATGGGGTCCGGCTCCTGTGAGGAGCTGGGAGCCTTGCCAGCTGGTAAATTGCCAAGCCCTGCTACAGAGCCCAAGACATGTGCACCCCTCACGCTCCCCTGAAAGAGGTGTACAAAGGCCCACCCTGCGCTCTTAGACCCGCGCCATTGTTTCAGAGCCTGAGACGCGTGCCCCAAACTCTCCCATGAGAGAGGTGCGCGCAGGCCCAGCCTGGTGCTTTTGGACCTGAGCCCCATCTCAGAGCCTGAGACGCAGGCTCCTGACCCACAGCCTCCCCTGAGAGAGGTGCGTGCAGGTCGGGGGCTCTTAGACCCAGAAAGACCAGGCACTCCCAGCCCAGGCCAGTGGGAAAATCTCAGTGTGTGATTGCTGCTTGGAACCTCTCTAGCAGTCTGGAGCTGCCCAGACAACTGCCACTGCTGTGGTTTTGGGTAGAAGCAAAAGATCCTGCATCCTCAGGGACCGTGACTCGGAACCTGCTCTGCCAGGAGCCAAAGGGGAATTTAAATGAGCTCTGCAGCCAGACTGAAGCTTCTCTCTGAGAGGGAGGTCACGGTGCAGTTTGCTTTCCTCTTAACCTACAAAATCCATCAAAAGCGGTCAAGGCGAGAGAAAAAAAAAAAAAAAAAGAACAAACATAAAAACTTCCAGAGAACAAAAGCCTGTAAAAACAGGTTTCCTCAGAGCCCACCGCATTGAGGTGGGCAGGAGGACTTAACTCAGGGAACATCATTGACTGAAAACCCACGTGGCAGTCCCCTCCCCCAGAAAACCAACCAGGAAAGAAAAAAAAAAAAAAGACTACAAGAGAACAACCACCACTACTTCATAGGACAACTTTTATTTTTAATTTGTTCCCACTATTCTGGCTCATTTTTTTTATACAGATAAATTTTTAACCTACTTACCATCACAGTGAGCTGTCCAGTACATCAAATTCCATAATAACCTTCTAACCTGAACTTTTTGATACATACATCTGTGTTTTTCTTTTGCATTTCTATTTTTTAAGTTTTTTTCATTAATGATAAATTATTTATTAAAGATTTTTTTTCAGCATAACAGTATTCATTGTTTTTGTACCACACCCAGTGCTCCATGCAGTCCATGCCCTCTCTAATACCCACCACCTGGTTCCCCCAACCTCCCACCCCACCACCTCTTCAAACCCTTCAGATTGTTTTTCAGAGTCCATAGTCTCTCATTGTTCACCTCCCCTTCCAATTTCCCCCAACTGCCTTCTCCTAACTCCCCATGTCCTCCATGCTATTTGTTATGCTCCACAAATAAGTGAAACCATACGATAATTGACTCTCTCTGCTTGACTTACTTCACTCAGCATAATCTCTTCCAGTCCCGTCCATGTTGCTACAAAAGTTGGGTATTCATCTTTTCTGAAGGAGGCATAATACTCCAGAGTGTATACGGACCACATCTTCCTTATCCATTCGTCCATTGAAGGGCATCTTGGTTCTTTCCACAGTTTGGTGACCGTGGCCATTGCTGCTATAAACATTGGGGTACAGATGGCCCTTCTTTTAACTACATCTGTATCTTTGGGGTGAATACCCAGTAGTGCAATGGCAGGGTCATAGGGAAGCTCTATTTTTAATTTCTTGAGGAATCTCCACACTGTTCTCCAAAGTGGCTGCACCAACTTGCATTCCCACCAACAGTGTAAGAGGGTTCCCCTTTCTCCACATCCCCTCCAACACATGTTGTTTCCTGTCTTGCTAATTTTGGCCATTCTAATTGTTGTAAGGTGATATCTCAATGTGGTTTTAATTTGAATCTCCCTGATGGCTAGTGATGATGAACATTTTTTCATGTGTCTGATAGCCATATGTATGTCTTCCTTGGAGAAGTGTCTGTTCATATCTTCTGCCCATTTTTTGATATGATTATCTGTTTTGTGTGTGTTGAGTTTGAGGAGTTCTTTATAGATCCTGGATATCAATCTTTTGTCTGTACTGTCTTTTGCAAATATCTTCTCCCATTCCGTGGGTTGCCTCTTTGTTTTCTTGACCGTTTCCTTTGCTGTGCAGAAGCTTTTGATTTTGATGAAGTCCCAAAAGTTCACTTTTGCTTTTATGTCCTTTGCCTTTGGAGACATATCTTGAAAGAAGTTGCCGTGGCTGATATCGAAGAGATTACTGCCTATGTTCTCCTCTAGGATTCTGATGGATTCCTGTCTCACGTTGAGGTCTTTTATCCATTTTGAGTTTATCAAATTTCTTTTTTTTAAATTTTAGTTTAGTTTAGTCTAGTGTATTCCTTTTTTAAATTTTATTTTCTAATATTCATATAGAGTTAAACTTCAAAGTAATCCTCTTTCCCCAATCAATACTACCTCTATAGGTAAAACAATATTTAAACCCCTTTATCTTAGGAAAGTTGAATCCTTTAAAAATATATCAAGATACATCCACAAAAATCAAAACAACCTTCCTCACCCACACTGAGAATTTATAACCACTCTCCCATTATTTTCTTCCACCAGTATTTCTGTGTTTTTGTGTTTGTCCTGATAGTATATAAATCTTACACTTGGGGTTCTTTTTGACGAGGTTCTTCCGTTATTTGCCTATATACATATATATATATATATATTTTTTTTCTCTTGTCATATACTTTTATCAGTCTTTTTGTTTGTATACTTCATCAATCTTACCTTGGGGCCCATTTGGGCTCACCCTTCTCTTTTATCTTCCCTTTCTTTCCTCTCTCTCTCTTTTTCTTTTAATTTTCATTTTTTTTCATTTGGGTGGGGAATCCTGATTGCTCAGAAGTGTTCCAGGGTACACCTTGACTGCATCACGGTCGATACATCCAGCTACATCTGTTCAGTCATCTCTCACCAAAATGACTAGGAGGAGGAATGCCCAACAGAAGAAAAATACAGAGGATGGACCTTCTGCAACAGAGCTAATGGCTGTCAACATAGACAATATGTCAGAAAGGGAATTCAGGCTAACAATTATCCAGGCAATAGCTAGGTTGGAGAAAGCCATGGATGACCAAATGGAATTGATAAGGGCAGAACTGAAAGCCATTAGGGATGATGTATACAATGTTAGGGCAGAGCTAAAAGCTGCCAGGGCTGAGGTTCACAATGCTCTCAATGAGTTCCAATCTAATCTAAATTCTCTCAAAGCTAGGGTAACTGAGACAGAAGATAGAATTAGTGATCTGAAGGACAAACAGAGAGAAAGGATTAGGAGGAAGCCTGGAACAAACAGCTTAGAAGCCACGAAAACAGAATCAGGGAAATAAATGATGCCATGAAACGTTCCAACGTCAGAATTATTGGAATCCCTGAAGGGTAGGAGAAAGAAAGAAGTCTAGAAGATATAGTGGAGCAAGTTCTTCATGAAAATATTCCCATTCTCGCGAATGGAACCAGCGTTCATGTACTAGAGGCCAAACGGTCTCCACCCAAGATTATAGATTCCAAAAAAAACATCAAGGCACCTCGCAGTCAAATTGAGAAATCATAATTGTAGATATAAACTCTTGAAAGCCGCTAGAACAAAGAGGCTCCTTACTTACAGAGGAAAGCCCATCAGATTAACGTCAGACCTGTCCACAGAGACCTGGCAAGCCAGAAGGGGCTGGCAAGATATATTCAGGGCACTAAATGAGAAGAAAATGCAGCCAAGAATACTTTATCCAGCAAGACTGACATTCAAAATGGATGGAGAAATAAAGAGTTTTCAAGACCGGCAAGGCTTAAAAGACTATGCAACCACCAAGCTGACACTGATGGAAATATTAAGGGAGGTTCTATAAAAGAGGAAAAATCCCAAGAATAGCATTAAACAGAAATATACAGACAATCTACAGACAGAAAGACTTCAAAGGTAACACGATGTCAATAAAAATGTATCTATCAATAATCACTCCCAATGTGAATGGCCTAAATGCGTCAATAAAATGGCACAGGGTTGCAGATTGGATAAAACGACAGGACCCATCCATATGTTGTCTACAAGAGACCCCTTTTGAACCTAAAGATACACCCAGACTGAAAGTGAATGGTTGGAGAAGCATCTTTCATGCCAAGGGGCCTCAAAAGAAGGCTGGGGTAGTGATTCTCATATCAGATAAATTAAATTTTAAAATAAAGGCTGTAGTCAGAGATACAGAAGGACACTACATCATTCATAAAGGGACTATCCACCAAGATGATCTAACAATTGCAAATATCTATGCCCCCAATTTGGGAGCAGCCAATTACAAAGAAAACTGTTAATCAAGATAAAGAGTCATATTGATATGAATACGTTAATAGTAGGAGATTTTAACACGTGTCTCTAAGAAATAGACAGGTCATCGAAGCAGAAAATCAATAAAGAATCAAGAGCATTGAATGACACATTGGACCAGATGGACCTCATAGATATATACAGAACATTCCACCCTAAAACAACAGAATACTCATTCTTCTCAAGTGCCCATGGAACCTTCTCAAGAATAGACCACATACTGGGTCACAAAGCAGGACTCAACCGATACCAAAAGACTGAGAATATTCCCTGCATATTCTCAGATCACAGTGGTTTGAAACTGGAGCTCAATCACAAGGAAAAGTTCTGAAGGAACTCAAACATCTGTAAGCTAAAGACCACCTTGCTTAAGAATGCTTAGATCAACCAGGAGATGAAAGAAGAACTGAAACAATTCATGGAAACCAATGAGAATGAAGACACTTCGGTCCAAAACCCATGGGATACAGCAAAGGCGTTCCTAAGGGGGAAAAACATAGCCATCCAAGACTCCCTCAAAAAAATTGAAAAATCCAGAACACAGCAGCTTTCTCTACACCTTAAAGAACTGGAGAATCAACGACAAATCAAACCAACTCCACACATAAGAAGGGAAATAATCAAGATAAGAGCTGAGATCAATGAGGTAGAAACCAGAGATACATTAGAATGTATCAATGAAACTAGAAGATGGCTTTTTGAAAGAATCAATAAGATCGATCAACCATTGGCCACAGTAATCCAAAAGAAAAGAGAGAGAGCCCAAATTCATAAAATTAGGAATGAAAAGGGAGAGATCACAACTTACATCAAGGAAGTAGAAACAATTATCAGAAGTTATTATCAACAGTTATATGCCAACAAGCTAAGCAACCTAGATGATATGGATGCATTCCTGGAAAACTGTAAACTCCCGAAATTGCACCAGGAAGAAGTTGACCACCTAAATAGACCGATATCTAGTAACGAGATTGAAGCAGTGATCAAATACCTCCTAAAAACAAGAGCCCAGGACCTGACGGATTCCCTGGGGAATTCTACCAAACTTTCAAAGAAGAAATAACAACCATTCTCCTGAAGCTGTTTCAAAAAATTGAAGCAGAAGGAAAACTTCCAGACTCTTTCTATGAAGCCAGCATTATCCTGATCCCCAAACCAGGCAAAGACCCTACCAAAAAGGAGAATTTCAGACGAATATCACTGATGAATATGGATGCTAAGATTCTCAACAAGATCCTAGCAAACAGGATCTAACAGCACATTAAAAAGATTATCCACCATGACCAGGTGGAATTCATTCCTGGGCTACAAGGATGGTTCAACATTTGCAAATCAATCCATGTGATAGAACAAATCAGTAAAAGAGAGAGAAGAACCACATGGTCCTCTCAATTGATGCAGAAAAAGCATTTGACAAAATCCAGCATCCGTTCCTGATTAAAACGCTTCAAAGTATAGGGATAGAGGGAACATTCCTGAACTTCATCAAATCTATCTATGAAAGATCCACAGCCAATATCATCCTCAATGGGAAAAAGCTTGCAGCCTTCCCATTGAGATCAGGAAAATGACAAGAATGCCCACTCTCACCACTCTTGTTCAACATAGTATTAGAAGTCCTAGCAACAGCAATCAGACAACAAAGATAAATAAAAGGTATCCAAATTGGCAATGAAAAAGTCAAACTCTCTCTTCACAGAAGACATGGTTCTTTATATGGAAAACCCAAAAGACTCCACCCCAAAACTACTAGAACTCATACAGCATTTCAGTAACATGGCAGGATACAAAGTCAATGTACAGAAATCAGCGGCTTTCTTATACACTAACAATGAAAATACGGAAAGGGAAATTAGAGAATCGATTCCTTTTACTATAGCACCAAGAACCATAAGATACCTGGGAATAAACCTACCCAAAGAAGTAAAGCAACTGTACTCGTGGAACTACAGAATACTCATGAAAGGAATGAGTATTCCTTTCATGGAAGGAAAAAGATGGAAGACCATTCCATGCTCTTGGATGGGAAGAATAAACATTTTTAAAATGTCTATACTGCCTCGAGCAATCTATACTTTTAATGCCATTCCGATCAGTATTCCACTGGTATTTTTCAAAGAGCTGGAGCAAATAATCCAAAAATTTGTATGGAAAGAGAAGAGACCCGGAATCTCTAAGGAAATGTTGAAAAACAAAAATAAAACTGGGGACATCACGTTACCCGATTTCAAGTTTTTCTACAAAGCTTTGATCACCAAGACAGCATGGTACTGGCATGAAAACAGACACATAGACCAGTGGAACAGAGTAGAGACCCCAGATATGGACCCTCAACTCTATGGTCAAATAATTTTCGACATAACAGGAAAAAGTATACAGTGGAAAAAAGACAATCTTTTCAATAAATGGTGCTGGGAAAACTGTACATCTATATGCAGAAGAATGAAACTCTACCAATCTCTTACACTGTACAGAAAGATAAAATCAAAATGGATAAAAGACCTCAACGTGAGACAGGAATCTATCAGAATCCTAGAGGAGAACATAGGCAGTAACCTCTTCGATATCAGCCACAGCAACTTCTTTCAAGATATGTCTCCAAAGGCAAAGGACATAAAAGCAAAAGTGAACTTTTGGGACTTCATCAAAATCAAAAGCTTCTGCACAGCAAAGGAAAGAGTCAAGAAAACAAAGAGGCAACCCACGGAATGGGAGAAGATATTTGCAAAAGACAGTACAGACAAAAGATTGGTATCCAGGATCTATAAAGAACTCCTCAAACTCAACACACACAAAACAGATAATCATATCAAAAAATGGGCAGAAGGTATGAACAGACACTTCTCCAATGAAGACATACAAATGGCTATCAGACACATGAAAAAATGTTCATTATCACTAGCCATCAAGGAGATTCAAATGAAAACTACATTGAGATAGCACCTTACACCAGTTAGAATGGCCAAAATTAACTAGATAGGAAACAACATGTGTTGGAGAGGATGTGGAGAAAGGGGAACCCTCTTATACTGTTGGTGGGAATGCAAGTTGGTGCAGCCTCTTTGGAGAACAGTGTGGAGATTCCTCAAGAAATTAAAAATAGAGCTTCCCTATGACCCTGCAATTGTACTATTGGGTATTTACCCCAAAGATACAGATGGAGTGAAAAGAAGGGCCATCTGTACCCCAATGTTTATAGCAGCAATGGCCACGGTCACCAAACTGTGGAAAGAACCAAGATGCCCTTCAATGGATGAATGGATAACGAAGATGTGGTCCATATACACTATGGAGTATTATGCCTCCATCAGAAAGGATGAATACCCAACTTTTGTAGCAACATGAACGGGACTGGAAGTGATTATGCCTACTGAAATAAGTGAAGCAGAGAGAGTCAATTATCATATGGTTTCACTTATTTGTGGAGCATAAGAAATAGTACAGAGGACAAGGGGAGATGGAGAGGAGAAAGGAGTTGAGGGAAATTCGAAGGGGAGGTGAACCATGAGAGACTATAGACTCTGAAAAACAATCTGAGGATTTTGAAGTGGCAGGGTTCCGAGGTTGTGGGAACCAAGTGGTGGGTTTTGGAGAGGGTACGGATTGCATGGAGCACTGGGTGTGGTGCAAAAACAATGAATACTGTTACGCTGAAAAAAAAAATAAATTAATTAATTAAAAGAAGGATTAAGGAACCCTTGTTTCATCTAGTCCCTTGAATTCAGCTAGATATCTGTCAAATCATATTGAACTCCTGTGAACTCAATCTGAGATACAAGAAATAATTGCTGCAATTCTACAAATAGAAGTGTCCACTTTTTGCAAGACAGGAGGTAGGGAGAAATGAAGAAATGCATTTGAAGGTAAACTCAGGGAAAGGGAGCCTCCATAAGCTGGCTACTGGATAGTGATATAGCGGTGGAGTTCAAAATTGGAACTTTTAGATGTCTGCTCCTGTGAGGGATATCGTTGCCTGAAAGGTGCTCAAGTGGTGAAGCAGGGTAGAATCCCAAGTGGGACAATGTGGTCTCAGAATCCCTAGAATCCAAGAAAGAATGGGAGTGACTGAGTGAGAGAGAGTTCCCAAGCATTGAAGTGGGTAAGCCAGCTACAATCAGCAAGCCCAGGAGTCGGCTTCCAGCTCAGTGTTGCCATAAACCAGGAACCACAGTGGATTTGGGCAACCACTGTCTGAGAAGGGGCCCAGTAAGCAGCAGAACTGAGGTGAGACCCTTCTCCTTCCCCAGGAGGAGTTGCACAAGTGCACACTACGGGAGTCTGCAAGGTTTGAGACATGAAATGGGGTTGCATGACTGAGATAGAAATGCATGATCACAGTCTTGGTGAAGACAGAGTGTGGATGGAAACCATGGAGACAAAAATGATTGACTGCTTTTCTCTGAGGGCACACTGAAGAGTGGGAACTGAAACTTTTCAGTCCTGGGGCAGGAGAGTGGGGTGCTACCATTTTTATTTTCATCCTCTAAAACCGTGTGGGAAATCCTTCAGGGGAAAAAAAAAGCCATATAGAGCAACCTGGAGCCATTTACACTTAGTCTGGCCTCTTGGCAAAGGTGTTACAACTGGGCTGGGCAAAGACATCTGAGAATCAGTGCAACAGCTCTCCCAGAAGACCAGCAGGAACATCAAGCTTATACCAAGTTTACAGATCACACAGAACTGAACATTTCCCCAGCGCTAGGGAAAATACTGTATAGAATTTGAGGTTTTTCCTTATGATTCTTTAGTCCTTCAGTTTAAAATTTCCTTTCTCTTTTTTCATTTTTTCGATTTAACTCATTTCTTATTTTATCAATTTTTAAAAAGACTTTTAATTTTTTATTTGACATTTACATTTAATAGATATATTCTTTATTGTATTCAATGTATCCATTAATTGTATCCATTCACTGTGGTTGCTGGGGTTGTGGTTGATATTTCTGTATTTTGTCTCTCATTCATCTATTGTTTCTGGATAAAATGACCAGAAGTAAAAATTCCCAGAAAAAAAAGAAGAAGTAGTACTAACTGCATGAGACTTAATAAATATGGATATTAATAAAATGTCAGAGCTAGAATTCAGGATGACAGTTATTAAGATACTAGTGGGCTTGAAAAAACCATAGGAAATACTAGGGAATCCGTTTCTGGAGAAAAAGAACTAAAATATAATTGGATCGAATTCAAAAAAGTTATTAATGAGATGCAATGAAAATGGAGGCTCTTATTGCCAGGATAAATGAGGCAGAAGAAAGAAACAGTGATATAGAAGATAAAACTGTGGAGAATAAAGAAACTGAGAAAAACACAAACAACTACTAGATCACGAGGAGAGGATTTGAAAGATCAACAATTCCATAAAGTGAAGCAATATTAGAATAATTAGGGTCCCACAGAAAAGGAAAGAAAGAGAGGGGCAGAAGGTATATTTGAGCAAATTATAGCGAGAATTTCCCGAATCTGGGGAAGGAAACAGGCATCCAAGTCCAGGAGGCAGAGAGAATCCCCCTCAAAGTCAAGAAAAATAAATCAACAACTTGACATACAATAGTGAAGCTTGCAAATTTCAGAGACAAAGAAAAAATGATGCTGAAAGTGGCTTATCTAACAGAGAGATCTGGCAGGGCAGAAAGGACTGGCGTGATATATTCAATGTGCTAAATTGGGAAAATATGCAGTCAATAATACTTAATCCAGCAAGGTTGTTAGAAAAGAATGAGAGATATAGAGCTTTCAGGACAAACAGAAACTAGAGGATTTGTGGTCACTAAACCAGACCTGGAAGAAATATTAAAGGGGATTCTTTAAGCAAAGAGAGAACCCCAAAGTAACAAAGACCAGATAAGGACAGAGACAGTCTCCAGAAACAGTGACTTTACCAGTAATACAATGGAATATCTTTCTTTTTTTTAATCTCTAAATTTTAAAAATTTTATTTATTTTTTAAATTTCAGTGTTCCAAATTTTTTTTTCTTTCAATAGTTACTCTGAATATAGGTGGGCTAAATGCTCCAATCAAAAGATACAGGGTATCAATTTGGATAAAAGAACAAGACCAATCCATATGCTGTCTGCCAATACTCTCATTTTGGACCCAAAGACACCTCCAGATTGAAAGTGAGGGATGGAGAACAATTTGTCGTGCTAAAGGACCTCAAAAGGAGACTGGAGTAGAAATCTTCATGTCAGAAAATTTAGATTTTTAAGCCAAAGACTGCAGTAAGGGCTGAAGAGGGACACTATATCATATTTAAAGGGTCTATCCAAGATGATCTAACAATTGTGAACATTCATGCTCTGAATTTGGGGCAGCCAATTATATAAACCAATTAATAACAAAATTAAAGAAAAAAAATTGGTAACAATACAATGACTATAGGGAAATTTAAAACCCCCACCACAGCAATGGACAGGCAATGGACACAGCAGATCAACAAGGAAAAAAGGGCTTTGAATAACATGCTAGACCAGATGGACTTCACAGATATATACAGAGCATTTCATCCTAAAGCAACAGAACACACATTCTTTTTAAGTGCATATGGAACATTCTCCAGAATAAATCATATATTGGGTCACAAATCAGCTCTCAACTGATACCAAAAGATTGAGATTATTCCCCGCATATTTTTAGACCACAATGCTTTGGAACTTGAACTCAACCACAAGAGGAAATTTGGAAGGAACTTAAACAATTGAATGTTAGAGAGCATCCTGTTAAAGAATGAATGGGTCAACCAGGAAATTAAAAAAGAACTTAAAAAAGTCGTGGAAACGAATGAGAATTAAAACACATTGGTTCAAAACCTCTTGGATACAGTAAAGGCAGATCTAAAAGGGAAATACATTGCAATACAAACTTTCTCAAAAAGCTAGAAAAATCCCAAATGAACAATCTAACAATAGACCTAATGGAGGTGGAGAAAGAAGAGCAAATAAAGCCTCAACCAAGCAGGAGAAGAGAAATAATAAAGGTTAGAGCAGAAATCAATGAAATAGAAACCAAAAGAATAGAACAGATCAATGAAAGTAGAAGGTGGTTCTTTGAGTGAATTAATAAGATTGATAAACACTTAGCCAGACTTATCCAAAAGAAAAAAGAAATGACCCAAATAAACAAAATCATAACTGAATGGGAGAGATCATAACCTAGACCAAGAAAATGCAAACAGTTCTAAGAACATATGAGCAACTATATGTCAACAATTTAGACAATCTGCAAGAAATGGATGCATTCTTGTAAACTCTTAAACTATCAAGACTGAAAGAGGAAGAGGTAGAAAATCTGAACAGACCAATAACCAGAAGGAAATTGAAGCAATTATCAAAAATCTCTCCCAAAACAAGAGTCCGGGGCTAGATGGCTTCCCAGGGGGAGTTCTACACACATTGGAAGAAGAAATAGTACCTATTCTACAGAAGCTGTTTCAAAAAATAGAAATGGAAGGAAAACATCCAAACTTGTTCTGTGAGGCCAACATTACCCTGATCCCAAAATCAGACAAAGACCCCATCAAAAAGGAGAATTATAGACCAATATCCCTTAACAACATGGATGCCAAGATGAACATCAAGAAACTAGCCAGTAAGATTCAACACTACATCAAAAAGATTATTAATCACAACGAAGTGGGATTTATTTCTGGGATACAAGGGTGGTTCAACATTCGCCAATCAATTGACATGATAGATCACATTAAAAAAAGAAAAATGAAGAACCATATGATCCTCTCAATTGATGCAGAAAAAGCATTTGCCAAAGGGCAGAGTCCTTTCTAGACTACAACTCATCACAGTGTATGGATAAAGGCAACATATCTCAATATCATAAAAACCATCTATAAAAAACCTACAGCATATATCAGCCTCAATGGGGGAAAAGCTGAGAGCTTTTCCCTTAAGATCAGCAACATGACAGGGATACCCACTCTCACTACTGTTTTTCAACATAGTGCTAGAATTCCTAGCTTCAGCAATCAGACAATGGACAGAAATAAAAGGCCTTCAAATTGACAAAGAAGAAGTCAAACTCACTGTATTCACAGATGACATGATACTTTAAGTGTAAAACCCAAAAGACTCCACACCAAAATTGCTAGAACTCACATAGGAATTCAGCAATGTGGCAGGATATAAAATCAATGCACAGAAATTAGTTGCATTTCTACACACTAACAATGGCACAGAAGAAAGAGAAGTTAAGGAATTGGTTCCATTTAAAATTGTACCAAAAATCATAAGATAGCTATTAATAAGCCCAAGCAAAGAGGTAAAAGATCTGTACTCTAAAAAGTACACAATACTTATGAAAGAAATTGAGGAAGACACAGAGATGGAAAAGCATTCTATGCTCTATGGATTGGAAGGATAAACATTGCTGAAATGTCTATGCTGACCAGAGCAACATACACATTTAATGCAATCCCTATCAAAACACCATCAACATTTTTTCAGAGTTGGAACAAGCAATCCTAAAATTTGTATGCAACAACAAAAGACCCCAAATAGTCAGAGGGATGTTGAAAAATAAAAGGAAATCTGGTGGTATCACAATGCTGGGCTTAAAGCTATATTATAAAGCTATAATCATGAAGATATTATGGTACTGACACAAAAACAGACACATAGATCAATGAAACATGATAGAGAGTCCAGAAATGGACACTTGAATCTATGGTCACCTAATCTTTGGCAAAGCAGGAAAGAATATTCAATGGAGAAAAGTGTCTCTTTAACAAATGGTTTTGGGAAAATTGGACTACCATATGTAGAAGATGAAACTGGACCATTTTCTTATACCATACACAAAGAAAAACTTAAAATGCATAAAGGACCTCAATGTGAGACAAAAATCCATCAAAATCTTAGAGAAGAACTCAGGCAGAAGCCTCCTTCACCTCCTCTGTGGCAACTTCTTTCTAGACATTTCTCCAAAGACAAGGAAATCAAAAGCAAAAATGAACTATTGGGACTTCATCAAGATAAAAAGCTTTTACACAACAAAGAAAACAGTCACCAAAACCAAAAGACAACCTATGGAATAGGAGATGATACCTGCAATTGTCTTATCAGATAAAGGGCTAGTATCCAAGATTTATTTTTTAAAAGATTTTATTTATTTATTTAACAGACAAAAATCACAAGTAGGCAGAGGGGCAGGCAGAAAGAGAGAGAGAGGGGGAAGCAAGTTCCCCGCCGAGCAGAGAGCCTGATGCAGGGCTCAATCCCACAACCCTGGTATCATGACCTAAGCCAAAGACAGAGACCTTAACCCACTGAGCCACCCAGGTGACCCTGTATCCAAGATTTATAAAGAACTTATGAAACTCAACATAAAAAAATATCCAGCCAAAAAATGGGCAGAAGACATTAACAAGCATTGCTCCAAAGAAGACATCCAAATGGCCAACAGACACATTAAAAAAATTCTCAACATCACTCAGCATCAGGGAAATACAAGTCTAAACCAAAATGAAGTACCACCTTACACCTGTCAGAATGGCTGAAATTAACAAGTCAGGAAACAATAAATGTTGGCAAGAATGAAGAGAAAGGGGAACCCTCTTACACTGTTGGTAGGAAAGCAAACTAGTACAGCCACTATGAAAAACAACATGGAGTTTCCTCAAGAAATTAAAAAATAGAGCTACCCTATCACCCAACAATTATACTACTAGGCGTTTACCCCAAAGATTCAAATGTAGTGATCCAAAGGGGCAACTGTACCCCAATGTTTATAGCAACAATGTTCACAATAGTTGAACTTTGGAAAGAGGCCAGATGTCTATTGACAGATGAATGGATGAAGAAGATGTATTTATATACAATGGTATATTATTCAGCCATCAAAAAGAATGAAGTCTTACCATTTACCTTGACTTAGATGGAACTAGGGGCAGTGTTATGCTGACTGAAATAAGTCATTCAGAGAAAGACAATTATCATATGTCTCACTTATATGTGCAAGATAAGAAATAACGCAATGGATCATAGGGGAATGGAGTGGAAACTGAATGGGAAGAAATCAGAGAGAGAGAGAGAGAGAAACCATGAGAGACCCTTAACTATAGGAAACAACTTGAGGGTTTTTGGAGGGATGGTGGGTGGTGGGATGAGGTAACTGGGTGAGGGGCATTAAGGAGGGCATGTGGTGTGAGGAGCAATGGGTGTTACATGCAAGTGATTGATAACTGAATTCTACACCTGAAACTGATGATGTGCTATATGTTGGCCAATTGAATTTAAGTAAAATGAAAAAAAAAAATAAGTCAATGAGCAGTAATGCCACAGGCTGCAGTATAGGCTAAGAGTTTATGGGCAAATAATAATGATAGGCATCTAACAATGAACCTGGTGATAAAATATATAAATATTTGCTCAAGTTTAATAACGATAAGAAAACAACAATAAATATCTTGCACATCCATCAGCCTGTGAGACAATTTAAAGATTTTGCATTCTACTTGGTTAGGCATTTTTCACCAGGTAGCAAAAGAAGATTCTCTAATTTTGCTGGCAGAAAAGTGAACTGTTTTTATGTTGGGGAAAAAAACACAAAGACAGCTATAAATATGAAAATACAGATATTCTTTAGTTCAGTGATTCTCAATCTTGGCACAATTGACATTGTGGTCCAGACCATTTTCTGTGATATCACGTGTCCTAGGCTTTGTAAGATGTTAGAGAATCCCTGGCCTCTTCTTCCACCTCCCATATGACTCCAAATTGCTCAGTATTTTCCTGGCGAACATTATTTCCTCCAGCAGAAAAACAGAGTTTTAACATAACAATCTTAAAATATTTTTGCAGAATTGTTGAATGTAGTGAGAAAGAATAGAAAAAGCTTTCAAAGTGTGAATAGCATAACCACATTGTGAAATATTATGCTGACCCTGAAATGAAGAATCAACATTTCCCTAGTTGATTGGAGGTGAGTCCATGATGTATTATTGAATAAGAAGGAATAATGGACATAGGTGGAAAAAAAGACTGCCCTAAAACTTAAAAGAGCATTTATGATGACACAGGGTACTACTCATCCATTTGTTTGTTGTTTGAATGTGTATGTGTGCATCATCTAGGAGAAAAAGTTTTAAAAAACACAAAGAATTTAAGAATAAAGATATTCAGGAGGAAAAAAAATTAGGTCAAGTATAGTGGTTTCAAAACAACTGTATGAGACAAAACTACATGAAAATCTAAAACTAAGTGATATAAAGACATAAAATAATAATTGAGTGTTATCAAGATGGGTCGCTTGTCCAGATTAAACTTCTGAAGACATAAAAATAAAGGAATATTATGGAATGACCTTTATGACTGGAGAGGAAGTAGTATCAAAGTGATAACTTTTATATATATATATATATACATATATACATATGTATATATATATATATATTCAAATATGCTTATGGAAGGTAAAGGCAGTATTCAGTCAAATGTAAAGAAGAGAAGATGGTCAAAGATTATGCAACTTTCAGAGATTTGAAGTGACACCTGTGCCCCAATGTTTATAGCAACAATGTTCACAATAACAAGAATAAAGGAAGAGTGCTGATGTCCATGACAGATGAATGGATAAAGAAGATATGGTGTATATATAGAACAGAATATTACTCAGCTATCAAATAGAATGAAGTCTTCTCATTTGCAATGATGTGGATGGAACTAGAGGGTATTATGCTCAGTGAAATAACTTAGTGAGAGAAAGACTAATACCATATGATTTCATTCATATGTGGAATGTAAGAAGCAATACTGATGAATATAGCAGAAGGGAAGGAAAAATAAAATAAGATGAAAACAGAGAGGGAAGGAAATCATGACTCTTAACTCTGGGGAACAAACTGAGGGTTCCTGGAGGGGAAGCAGGTGGGGGGATGGATTAACTGAGTGAGCAACATTAAGGAGGGCACTTGAAGTAATGAGCGCTGCGTGTTGTATGCAACTGATGAGTTAATAAATTCTACCTGTGAAACTAATAATACAATGTGTGCTAATTAAATTGAATTTAAGTATTTTTTTTCTAAAAAGATGCAAATTTCAGAAATAGATCTCATCACAAAGAGCCAAAAGGAAGCATGGGAAATAACATAAGTGTGAAAACAAGTGGAAAATATGTATAGAGGTGATTTATTAGCAATGTACAAAATATTATTTTTTAATTATTTATTTATTTTTTTAAATTTCTTTTCAGTGTTCCAGAATTCATTGTTTATGAACCACACCCAGTACTCCATGCAATACCTGCCCTCCATAATACTCACCGCCAGGCTCATCCAACCTCCCACCCTCTTCCCCTCCAAAACCCTCAGTTTGTTTCTCAGAGTCCGCAGTGTCTCATGGTTCATCTCCCCTTCCAATTTCCCACAACTCACTTCTCCTCTCACTTATTTTTTTAATCTTGTTTATCTCAAGGGTTGGCAAGTGAAGAAAATTAGTGACAGCTCAATTTTTCAGTAGGATAATAAAAGAAAAAATCTAACAGAACAGCATATTACTGAGTGACAGATTTGGGTCCATATGAATAGTAAACACAATTCCCCACATTTATATCTATAGATAAGACAATAGAACTCATTGCAAACAGCAAAGCTGGTAAAACAAAAAATAAAACCCTCCTTCAATTCCTTGTTTGAAAGAATGCAATAAAACACAGGAATAAAATTCCCTGACCCCACTGTACAAATTCAAAGACATGGTAGAGACAATGTACAATACACAAAGCCAATGAATAACTAATCCACAAATATGTTCAGCTCCCTGGGTAATGAAATCATTGCAAAACAAAGCTTCTTCCAGTAGTTTATACTTGTCAGATATTTGTTTTCATATGATAACCCAGAGTAAAAGGGGATGTTGTGAAAATGTATGATTCATGAATTACCACTGCAAGGTCCTACCTGCAAGCAATAAATCAGTCTAGGTCTTTCTCATCAATATAGAAACAGAGTCCAGTATGCCTCATTTTAAAGATGAAATAGAAATGCCCTGACTTCACTGCACATACCTCCATCTCTAATATTCCTACTCTCTTTAAATGAAAAATTGGTTGGGTTCTATTTTTACTGGAACTACTTTATGCCTCCCTGCCCCCTGACTTCATTGTCAACAATCACCCATGTGCTGCTGAGCTCAAAGTTAATTTCTTTCTTCAACATCCTCCATGAATCCATTAATAGGTTCGTCAGGCAAGCAAATGAACATAGAGGTCTCTAGGTTCTGGACTAAGATTGTGAAGGTCAGCTGACTTCAGGTATGTGGACCTGGCTTGGATTGTCTTCTGAATATTTCCTGCAGTATCTGGTGGGCTCTTGGACTCACCTGAATGGGAACTCTGAAGGAGGAGTCTCTGGTTGGCAGTTGGAATTCCTCTTGGATGGAGATGTTGGTGACTAAACTCTGTCCCCACACAAGATGGCAGAAAAGAGGCTGCTGTCAATCTCCCAGCCAAGCTTAGGACTCCAGAAGCAACAACCAGATCCCATGCAGCCCAAGGTGGCATAGGTAGAAGGACTGCCACACAGGGGGATATTTAGAGCTTCCTCTGTCTGTTCGTGAGGCATGTTTCCTTCTTCTCCTCCAATCTCTAAGCACATGATTTCCATGTGGGGCACTGGTGTGGACACAAAGAAAAGTTTTCCCAGAGATTGTATGTTCCCAACATACCAGGTTATAACCAAGGGAATCCACATTTAATTACTCTTTCCTTGGGAACTGTGCTGCACTCAGAGTTCAGACCTCCTGGCACCATATCCCAACCCTGACTTCAACTTTTCCCTGACGTCTAGGACTGAGAAGTCTGTCTGGGTTAGATCCCTTGGATCTCCAAAATGTTGACTTGTGGTGCAGACACTGCCCTGCCATCTACAGAATATTGCTGTTTTCCTTTTTAATAATGAGAATGGTTTACTGAATATGAACCCTGAGCCACAACATATCTGAGGAACAAACAGGGTTTTGGAGGAGATGGAGGTGGGGGGATGGGGAAGCCTGGTAGTGAGTATTAAGGAGGGCACCTATTGCATGGAGCACTGAGTGTGGTGCATAAACAATGAATCTTGGAACACTGAAAAAATAAAATAATTAAAAAAATAAAAACCACTTTATTTATAATGAAGATGCTTATTGAATCTTTGTTGAAAATTGATTGGCTATAAGTGTACTAGTTTATTTCTGAATTCTCAATTATATTCCATTGATCTATATGTTTATCCTTATGCCAATACCATGTTTAATTCCTGTTGCTTTAAGTTTTGAAATCCGGAATTGTGAGTTTCAAATTGATATGGGTACTTAAAACCCCTCATAATTTTGCATGAATTTGTATATAAATTTTTAAGTCAGTTTTTGTATTTCTGTAAAAATGGCTATTGGAATTTTCATAGGGACTGCCTTAATCTGTAGATCATTTTGGTATTATTGACATCTTCACAATATTAAATCATTCTACGTGAAAAAATACACTTATAAAGAGGAATTTTCAGTAGCAAGTTGAAGAAAGTCCTCCTAAATATGGGCCCTCCAACCTTTTAATCCCTAGTATGGTTAACATGTTATTATAGCAAAGAAAGTTTAAGGTAATAGATTGTACATGGTTGCTAATCAACTGCCATTAAGATAAAAAAAAATTAGAAATGATTGTACTGGTGGGACTAAGGTAATCACAATGAACCTCCAAATTTTGATGAGGGAGACAAAATAGTTGGTGTCAGAGAGACTTTGAAAATGTTGCCCTGCTGGCTCTGAAGGTGGAGGAAGAGTCAGGAGCCCAGAAACACAGGCAGCCAGCAAGAGAGACTGGACTTGGAAAGGAAACAGATTCTCCCTTGAACATCTAGAAGGAGCTCAAACCTGCAGACATCTTGCTATTAGCCCAATGAGACTCCTTCCATGTTTCTGACTCCAGAACTATAAGAGCATGTATGCATTTGTTTTAAGCAATTACTGTGGGGGATATTGTACAGAAGCAGGAGGAATCTGCTATGGACATAGTCAATAACATTATTGAAGGAAACTGAGTTTAAGTCTCTCAATTCACTCATCAGCTTCCCCTGGATAAGGGTAAATTAATTTTTTTTCTTTTCTCCCTTTTTAAAAATTATGTTCAGTTAGCCACTGTATAGTACATCATTAACTTTTGATATAATGTTCCATGATTCATTATTTGCATTTAACCCAGTGCTTATTACAAAACATGCCCTCCATAAGAACCTACATTAAATAGAAAAAAATCTATTTGGAGATATTCTGCCCCATCAGATGGTACAGCAAATTCCTTTGGCTTAAATGTGAGTGTGGTCTGACTATGAAGCCTTTGAGACAGTGATATGGGAAAGGAACTCATGATCAAAATTAATGTCACCCATTGCAATTTATAATTTTGTGTCTATATATTTTTTAAAGATTTTATTTATTTATTTGACAGAGAAATATCACAAGGAGGCAGAGAGGCAGGCAGAGAGGGGGGGGGAGCAGGCTCCCTGCTGAGCAGAGAGCCCGATGTGGGGCTTGATCCCAGGATCCTGAGATCATGACCCCAGCTGAAGGCAGAGGTTTAGTCCACCGAGCTGCCCAGGCGCCCCTTGTGTCTATATTTTTTAATTCTTTTTTGTTTTTCATATTGATTCAACCATTAATTATTTCCACAACCACTTGAATGTTTTCTTTGGAGTAAAAAATTATTTTCCACATATTTCATTCTATTCTTACAATAGTCATATCAAGTTTTGCTTAGTATTCCACACTGGTTTCACAAATAAGGAAGGAGGCTCATGTATCTGGAAATTTTTTTTTTCAATTTTCTCTATCTTTTTAAAATTTTAATCTTATTTTTTCAGTGTTCCAAGATTCATTGTTTAGGCACCACACCCAGTGCTCCATGCAATGTTTCCTCCTTAATACCCACCACCAGGCTCACCTAACCTTACCCCAAACCCTCCCCTCCAAAACCCTCAGTTTGTTTCTCAGAGTCCACAGTCTCTCATGGTTCATCTCCCCCAATTCACTTTTCCATTCCTTCTCCTAATGTCCTCCATATTATCTCTTATTCTCCACAAGCAAGTGAAACCATGTGATAATTGACTCTCTCTGCTTGACTTACTTCACTCAGCATAATCTCCTCCAGTCCCATCCATGTTGATACAAAAGTTGGGTATTCATTCTTTCTGATGGCTGTGTAATATTCCATTGTATGTATGGACCATACTGTCTTTATCCATTCATTTGTTGAAGGGCACCTCTTCTCTTTCCACAGTTTGGCAATTGTGGCCATTACTGCTATGACCATTGGGGTACAGATGACCCTTCTTTTCACTACATCTGTATCTTTGGGGTAAACCCAGTAGAGCAATTGCAGGGTCATTAGGGTAGCTTGAGGGATCTCCACACTGTTTTCCAACATGGCTGCACCAATTTGCATTCCCACCAAAAGTGTAGGAGTTTTCCCCTTTCTTCACATTCTCTCTAACACTTGTTGTTTACTGTCTTGTTAATTTTGGGCATTCTAACTGGTGTAAAGTGGTATCTCAATGTGGTTGTGATTTAAATTTCCTTGATGGCTAATGATGATGAACATCTTTTCATGTGTCTGTTAGTCATTTGTATGTCTTCTTTGGAGAAGTAACAATTACCTAACAATACAGGTAAGGTTTATGGAACTGTCTTAAATTATACACAAATGGAAACTTGTGCTAATCACTTCATTTTTTTCATTTTTATGTAGCTCCTTTAATTCACCAAACTGTGCACTCTAAATATGAAGTTTATTGTGTGTAATTATACTCCTGTGATTTAATAAAGTAGGGAGATATCTGTGGTGCATGGCTAATGTTAGGATCTAGAGCATAGTTAGCTGACTCTCCATTGAAGGTCTGAGAGAGAGCTCTTCTAACAGGGAAGGAAAGCAAGAGTTGTATGGATGTAGGAACGGTGTGAAGAAAGTAAAACAATCCACATAAGTTCATTTAATTTGTAATAGAAGAGTACGTTACATATAGAAATGTGGCAATAAGGCCATAAATTGGCTGAAACAGAAGAGCACTACAGCTACATACAACACTGATGAACCTTAGAAATGCAACATAGAATTTCACACCTGACTCCAGACCCATGAGGAGCTCACCAGAGATCCGGAATATAATGCCATTTGATTGTAAATGTATTAGTGATGAGGAAAACAAAGGCAAGAAAATGTAGGTAAAAGTCAATTTCCTTACATCCTGCAGCCCCTGATGAATCCCTGAGACATGGAGAACGTGACACTCCTCCAGGAATCATGGCTGCCTTCATGTTGATGTTTTATTATAGACTAAAAGCAACCATATCTTGGCAATAGTCCAAGCTGCAGGGTTCTGTAAACCTCATGTTCAGCATAAATTCCATAGAAACTTATTTATCTCTACCCCTCCTTCTACAACTCCAAAAAAAAAAAAAAATGAGTCACTCTTCAGAATCCCGATCCACCTCTTTCTGCCCATATAACTTGCCACCATGCTATAATAAAATCACATTTTTGCATGATAAAATGTCTTAAGAATTCTTTCTTGACTGTTATGTTCAGCCACCTCACCTCAGTATGATATCCCATTTGACAAGGACAGCCTGTTATACAGCAAGAGCTGACTGACACAATAATCCAAATGAACAGACCTAAGGCAGTTAGAACATGTGCTGCATTCTATTTGTTGCTTATGATCTGATATTAAGAAGAGCAGTCATGATCATTGTTATTCAAGTTTATTTCTGGTGACATTATGAACAAGTGACTATAAGCGGGCTCCTTTTTGGGTCACTGGGACAGTATGAAGGACATGTGGATTGGTGCAGAACTTCTGACTCCAAACCACACAATTGGCAGGGCATCCAGACTTCCTGTGAAGCATCTTCTGATCATGCAGGTGGAAGAGATTTCTGAGTAGGAAGGAGGCACAAAATGGATGATGCTGATAATGTTCATTCACCATCTCTTAGCATTTGTGACAAATATTAGGAATGGAATTATTGAATGAAAGAGCCATATTACTATGTAACTTTGTAAATTTTCAGTAGAAACAGGAAGATGATTCAATGATAAAACATGCAATGAACTAACCAACCCTTCGTCTCAATGAATAAATCCCTTCAATTGTGGACACCAATTTTCCTCACTCTAATAAGTAGATGCACAACATGAACTTTGGTGTTAAAAAAAAAAGAAAGAAAGAAAAAGGAAAAAAAGAAACATTTTGTGTAGTAACAAAAGGAGTGTTTTGAAATTTTGCTTCATCATATTTATGGTCACCCTGACACTAAGAACATACCAGGTCCATCTATTTTTTATAACAAATTTGCCTTTCAATGTAGACTCCACTGGAGAGATATGTTTGCTAATAAGTGCTTGCCAGGGTCTGTGGTAGGCTCTCTGGAAATGAGCTGAATCATAGACTAAAAACAGGAGACTGATTAAGAAACACTGGGGCATGTTTAAGAGGAAGTGCTTGACATTAAGCTTTGGATTTTTGAGGCATCCATTTCTTTAAAAAAAAACTATTTTCTCAGTGTCCCAAGATTTATTTTTTATGTACCACACCCAGTGCTCCATGCAATACGTGTCCTACTTAACACGTACCATCAGGCTCACCCATCCCCCCAATACCCTCCCTTCCAAAACCCTCAGTTTTTTTTTTCCAGAGTCCAGTCTCTCATGGTTCATCTCCCCTTTTGACTTCCCCCAATTCACTTTTCCTTTCCTTCTCCTAATGTACTCCATGTTATTCCTTATTCTCCACAAGTAAGTGAACCATATGACAATTGATTCTCTCTGCTTGACTTATCTCACTCAGCATAATCTGCTCCAGTCCTGTCCATGTTGACACAAAAGTTGGGTATTCATCCTTTCTAATAGCTGTGTAATATTCCATTTTATATACGAACCATATCTTCTTTATCCATTCATCTGTTGAACGACATCTTGTCTCTTTGCACACTGTGGCGATTGTGGCCATTACTGCTATAAACATTGGGGTACCTATGACCCTTCTTTTCAACTACATCTGTATCTTTGGGGCAAATACCCAGTAGAGCAATTTCAGGGTCATAGGGTAGCTCTATTTTTTTTTTTTTTTGAGGAATCTCCACACTGTTTTCCAAAGTGACTCCACCAACTTGCATTCCTACCAACAGTGTAAGAGGGCTCCCCTTTCTCCACATCCTCTCTAACACTCGTTGTTTCTTGTCTTGTTAATTGTGGCCATTCTAACTGGTGTAAGTTGGCATCTTAATTTGGTTTTGATTTGAATGTCCCTGATGGCTAATGATGATGAGGCAATCATTTCAAAGGAAAAAAAAAAAAAAGGTGACTAAACGTATTACCAGGTGTGGGACACAATTACCAGAGAAGAACTCTGACTGCTCCAGCCATGAAGTACATCTTCAGAAAGCCCTAGGTAATGTCTATACTGACACATGAGTGACCCTGCTTTTCCTCTTGAGCAGCTGAATTCTAATCATAAAAAATTATCCAATAATGAGTGAACCCATAAACCTCTAGCCACTCTGGTCATGGACCCCAATAAAGGCAGATCCCTCAAAGAAAGTGCTATGTCTCCCTCTCAATGCCTCTCTTCACCTCTGAGACCTCGCCCAATGACCTTTGGGATTCCATGTGTCCTTCAGGATTTATAAGGGATAAACCTGGTTTTGTTAGAGTTGTCTGTAGGTGATGTTGAGCCATGTCTTGAAATCAGAATGAAAACCCAGAGGCAGGTGTAGCCACAGCAGAAGCTGGTCAGGGAAGCATCTGTGGGAATGTCCACAAGCACATGGGTGCAAGGGAGTACCCGGGCTTTCCTAGTCTGAACACTCCTATCAGGAGCCTGAGACTTAAAGGGAGCAGTGTTAGAGTCCACATTATCAGGAAGATACATGAAGTTGTGATGGAAAAGATCTCAGAGTCAAGGGGAAAACTGTAGTTTTGTATTTTCATCAACAATAAAGTTATGTGAAGGGCTTAGTGGCCAAGTATATTTCTTCCATATGAAGAATACAACTCATGATTATTCTCGGGAAATTTAGGGAAAATTTATATTACATGGTGTAAGCCACTTGAAATGAGATTAATTTTAAGAATAGAACTCTTGCCATTTAAGATACAGACAAAGGGGAATACAGACAAAGTGATTTCCTTAACCACATGTAGAAGGAACAGATTCTACTCCCACAGCCTGTTCAAGGAGTAGCAGTTCTTGGCCCTGAGGCCGTGAACCCTGCAATCATGGATGCTTCTTCAGCCCCAGAATAGTTGGCCTTCACATTGCTGGAACCCCAATGATAGGTTTTTTTTTTTTTTTTTTAATTTAATTTCAAGTTATTTAACATACAGTGTCTTGTGAGTTTCAGGGGTAGAATTTGTGGTTCATTAGTTGCATATAACACCAGGGCTCATTACATCAAGTGCCCTCCTTAGTGCCCATTCTTTTCAGAGCCCTCGTTATATCTTTGTTCCTAAGGCTGTAGATGAAGGGGTTCAGCATGGGTGTGACCACCGTGTACATCACTGAGGCTACTGCACTTGAGTGGGAGCTCTGGGTGGCAGCAGAGCTAAGGTACACTCCTAGGCTCGTACAAAAAAATAAGGAGACAACTGAGAGGTGAGATGCACAGGTGGATAATGCTTTATACTTCCCCTGGGCTGATGAGATCCTAAGTATGGAGGAAACAATATTAGAGTAAGAGTAAAGGATCCCAGCAAGGGGAAAACCAACCAGCAGAACAGCTGCAAAATACACCACCATGTTATTAAGGAAGGTGTCAGAACAAGCAAGTTGGATCATCTGATTGAGTTCACAGAAAAAGTGGGGGATTTCTACCTCTGTACAGAAGGACAGCTGCAACACCATTGATATTTGTAAGATGGAATGCAAGACACTTATGATCCAGGACCCCAGAACAAGCAGTCCACAGAGTCGGGGGTTCATGATGACTGTGTAGTGCAGGGGATGACAGATGGCTACAAAGCGGTCATAGGCCATCACAGCAAGGAGGTAGATGTCCAACACTGAAAAGATTATTAAAAAGTACATCTGAGTAACACAGCCTGCATAGGTTATGACTTTGCTCTGAGTCTGGATGTTCCACAGCATCTTGGGAACAGTGGTAGAGGTGAAACAGATGTCTACAAAGGACAAGTTGGCCAGGAAGAAGTACATGGGTGTGTAGAGTTTGGGGTCTATGCTGACAGCTAGGATTATGACCAGGTTTCCAAACACAGTGATCAGGTACATGGAGATGAAAAGCCCAAATATGAGGGGCTGCAGCTCTTGGTCCTCTGATAATCCCAGAAGAAGAAACTCTGGAATTTGTGTATCATTTCCTTGTTCCATGTGGTGGAGGTGACTTTTGGGAAAGAAGGAAACAACATGACAGACTTTTACACAAACTGTATTACTCACAGATTTGAAATGTTACTTTTTATACTTTGCAGTCCAGGAATTTACTTTAATATTTTGTGCATGGATATGGCCCCCTTTAAGATATCCCTTGTGTCATGTATGATATAGTTGTTTCTCAATCAGTTTCTTCCCTAAGAACTCATATATTTTATAGGGTTACTAGGAAATTCTTAAAGTATTTTAGGAATATAAATTGACTGCTGACGGTGTTTCAAGCAATACCTAAGCAATGAGCATAGGGTGCTAAAGAACAAAAGTCCCTACAGTGATGTAGAAAGAATGTATAAGCATATAAGAGACTTACATTACTTTGCAGATGATGAGGGGTGCTAGAAAGAAAAGGAAAACAGGGATAAAGCTGACAGACAATTGGACATCATTATTTTTGTGGGTATTTAGGCTAATTCTGCAAACAAGGTGACACCAGAACACAGAACTCAATTAAGAGAAAGATTGATGCAGGGTTATGTGTGGAAGTGTATGCCCAGCAGAGGGAAGGGCCAGTACAAAGTCCCCAAGGAAGGTACTTGTTTCCAATGCTCATGTAAAAGAAGCCAAGCTAGTGCTGCAAGGGGAATGAACAGGAGGGAGACTGAGAACAGATGGCATCAGACATGCTAAGGGAGGAAGTGACCTCTCTGCTACCTCTGAAATCTCTAGTCACAGGGACTTCCTTGTCCACACTGCCTCTCACGTTGTATTCATCATGTTGCAAAGGCATCCCCTGAACTGAAACACATCCCCTTCTTAGTAATCTCTCTTGATCAAGTTCTGGGCCCTGTGTTGTGTCACCTTGGGATTTATGAGTCCTGGGACCCTGTTGTGGGGACTGCTCACACTTGGTAAGTCACACACATGCAGGACACCATGACTCTTGGATTGTGTTATTCCCCTTTTTCAGTCCCCACCAATGGATCCAACCCAAGAAGGATAGGTCATTAATCTTTCCCCTGCAAAGTCCAGAAATGCCAATTCTTAAGTCTTCCATGGAGAAATAAACTGGAGGCTCCATATTGGGATAGTCATTTTCTGCTGTGATTCACACAAACATAAAAAATCTGGTGAATAATTTGCGACGACGTGGATGGAACTAGAGGGTATCATGCTTAGCGAAATAAGTCAATCGGAGAAAGACAACTATCATATGATCTGCCTGATATGAGGGAGAGGCAATGCAACATGGGGGGTTAAGGGGGTAGGAAAAGATTAAATGAAACAAGATGGGATTGGGAGGGAGACAAACCATAAGTGACTCTTAATCTCACAAAACAAACTGAGGGTTTCTGGGGGGAGGGGATTTGGGAGAGGGGGTTGGGGTTTTGAACATTGGGGAGGGTATATGCTATGGCTAGTGCTGTGAAGTGTGTTAACCTGGCGATTCACAGACCTATACCCCTGGGGATTAAAATATATGTTTATAAAAAAATAAAATTATTAAAAAAAAAAACTAGAGATTTTGATTGCAATTACATAGAATTCATTTACCAATGTCCAGAGAATCAACTTTATGATATTAAATCTTTCAATTGTATATACATGGTACTGTGTATCTGTATATACATTCAGATCTTTAATGTTTTATAATTTTATAATTTTCCCCATAAAAGATCTTTCCCATTTTTTTAAAGGTTTTTTTTTCCCTTGGGACCTGGTTATCTTAATACTGTTAAAAGTGAGATCTTTTATTTGATTATATTTTTGTTTGGTTATTTCAGTATATAGGAATATTATTAATTTTGTATCTTGAACTTGTAGCCAGCAGTTGTGTTGAGCCCTTGTGTTAGTCCTAATAATCTGTGTTCATAATTCTCTGATTTTTCTCTACAGACATTTATTACTCACAACTGAGGACATTTTGATTTCTTTTGTGCTTTTTGTACCCTCAGTTTCTTTTCTTGTCCTATTACGTTGGCTAAGACATCCAGTACACTGTTGAATGGAAACAGTAATATCAGCATATTTACCTAGTCACTGACTTAAGTGGGGCTGCTTTTAAAGCTCCATTAGTAAGTATGAAGCTGTGTAGGCTTTTGTGGGTACTATTTAGTAGTTAAGGAGGGTAGATTTTGGTCTCAGTTTATTAAAAGTTTTTAATCAGGAATGAATGTTAAAAAAAAATCTGATGAATAAACAGAAAGACAGAGAGTGAGATGGAGGGGGGTGAAATGAATGAGGGAGAAGAATGATTTAATAAGCTCAGGTGGTCCCTGAGAGACTCTGAGGAAGAAAAAGCCCCCTTGATTCTGGAAGCTTCCTACCCCCTGATTACATCTTCCAATGTCCAGCACTATCAAGAGAACAGAACAAACTTGTTCAAAAGACACTTAGTGATGTATTTATAATGTATTCACACAAAACTATATCCATAAAATATAAATATATGTAGATATTAACATCTATCTATCTATCTATCTATCTATTCCTATTATACATCCAAGACAAATGAGCAAATGGATAAACCAAAACTTGACAAAAGGAAATATTCACAACATAAAAAAAGTGGACATTTTTGTATCAAGCATAGAAGACTTATTTTTTCTGTCCCTCCTGTACCATTATTTGACTGATTCATTTCTATGTGGTATGACAGAGGATGAGATTGCCCCTTTCTCCATTCTCCTATGTGATACCTTTGCATTGATATTCTTGGGCTTTGGGTATTAATCTCTTTTTGACCAATTCAATGGGCACACTCTAATCCTCATTCTGAATTTCATACCACATGCAAAGGTGTCCCCAGACTATGCTCTATAATCCTGCCCACACTATTACAGTCTATCCCTTTTACTAAATAACTTGCTTCATATGATGAAGCCATACGATTACACACATTTATTTCATTGTACTCTGTCCTCGCTGTAATGAAAGATCCAAAAGAGAAGGGACTTCAGCTTCTTGGTTCATTTTCTTTTTTTCACCAAGTTATCTTGGTGAAATATATGTTTAAAATAAAAAAGATGTAAGGATATGAAAAGTTGAAAAGAATGAAGGGATCACAAAATCATGTTAGAATGAATAGTTTTAAAACAACTGCTGTAAGCCAAATTCTATGAAAAATCTAAACGAATTGAAATAGATAAATAAATAAATAACAAAAATTAGTAATGGCAACAAATAGCAGTAATTAGTGATTAATAATTAAATTGGGCAAGGCCTAGACATAAAATAATACAAAATTTAATGTTCCTAGAGTGTTCTGGCCCAAGTCAGATGCTCAGTTTTTATTTGATAAATCAGTCAAGATATTAGATCTCAATGTATAAGGATATTTACCCTATGGCAAGGTTGTATTTCGGTTTTGTTGGAAAAGGTTGAATTACTAAATAAAAGCTGGTATAGAGGGACATCTACTGGAGGAATATGAAATTGATCCCCTCCATCAGACATTTCACCAAATTTGGGGAGTTTATGAACCCAGTGTAAGTGTAACCATACAATATGGTAGCATATCAGGAAAACTACATATGAAATTTACAGGTGGGAAGCATCACTTAAATAAAGTAAGAAACCCAAAAGCAAGAAGATAAGCAAATTTAAGTAAGATTTATAATGTTTTGGTGAGTTAGAATGGTAAAAATCGACAGGGCAAGAAGCAATAAATGTTGGAAAGGATGTGGAGAAAGGGGAACCCTCTTACACTGTTGGTGGGAATGCAGGGTGGTGCATCCAGTTTGAAAATCAGTGTGAAGTTTCCTCAAAAAATTAGAAGTAGATCTACCCTACGACCCAGTAATTGCCCTACGGGGTATTTACCCCAAAGATACAGATGTAGTGAAAAGAAAGACCATATGCACATTTATGTTCATAGTAGCAATGTACACAATAGCCAAACTGTAGAAAGAGCCAAGATGTCCTTCAACAGATGAATGAATAAAGAAGATGTGGTCCATATACACAATGGAATATTACTCAGTCGTCCAAAAGGATGAACACCCAACTTTTATATCAACATGGGCTGGAGGAGATTATGATAAGTGAAATAAGTCAAGCAGAGTAAGTCAATTGTCATATGGTTTCACTTATTTGTGGAATATAAGAAATAGCCTGGAGGACATTAGGAGAGGGAAGGTAAAAATGAAGGGGGAGAAATCAGAGTGGGAGGTGAACCATGAGAGACTATGGACTCTGGGAAACAAATGAGGGTTTTAGAAGGGAGGGCTGTGGGGAGCTGGGTGAGCCTGGTAAAGGCTATTAAGAAGGGCATGGATTGTGTGGAGTACTGGGTGTTGTATGCAAACAACGTATGATGAAACACTACATCAAAAACTAATAATGTACTGTATAGTGACTAACATAACATAATAAAAAATAAAATACAACAACAACAACAATAAAAATGTTTTGGTGAAAGTATGTTCCAAAAGTCAACTCAGAAGAAATGATCTGAGGAAATAATCTGAAATCCTAGTAACTGCAAAAAAAGAAAAGAAAAAAGGTGGAGGAGAGTAATATATGGGGATGCATAATAAAGGCCAATCAGAATGGTCATCAAATATATAATGTGTGCTGATACTGAGGTACAGTTTAAGAACACAACAAGAAATATCTCTATTACCAGCAACCTGGTGGAAAAACAAACAAACAAACAAAAAAACACTTACAGAGCTGTTACATTGTTTGTGGTTGGAAATTTTAAACTGGTAGCCAAGGATTTACTCTGAATTTCATGGCAGAAAAGCATTAGAAGATTGAAGGCAGACCTGAAGGCAGCTGTGATCCAATACTAATATTATTTACCTCTGGGTTTCTCTGTCTCGGCGTCATGGACATTCTGGTCAGAGCCAGCCCTGGGGTTAGGGATGTTCTGTGCATTCTAGGGTGTTTAGGGTATCTTTGGCCTTCATGCACACCTCTCCAGTGTGACAGGCAAAGCTGGCTCCAGAATGTGATCAATGATTCCCCAGGGGACAAAATCACAGCTGGTTAGAGCCACACATTGAGTGTAACAATCTCAACATACTTTTTCTAGCATTGTTATAATAGCAATTTATTAGTAAAAAATATGAAAGACCTTAAAAGTGTGAGTAGGAGTCACTTTGTGAAATTGATATTAGTATTAATAATACATTAATTACTTAAGCAAGCAAACAAATAAACACAGTGATCATTTGATCTGGACTAAGTTGAATTGGCTCTCAGGTGATGATGGGCCAATTTTCCTGTCTTCCATTCTCTCTGCCCCTGTTACCCATGGTCCACTGGGATGTCGGACTCACCTGGCTGGGGTATCAGACAGGAAGGTGACTTTGGGGAAGTCTGAATTCCTCCCTGGATGACAGATGACAGGGACTAAATCTCTGTCCTCAGCTGAGACAGCAAGAAAGATTGAAAAAAATAGGCCCCCAGCCAGAATAAGGACTCAGAACAAACAGACAAAATGCATGGCCCTTTCTGTCCAAAACTGCACAGGCTGATGGACTGGAAATGAGGAGGTATTTACAGCTCCCTGTATCTACTCATTAGGCACATTTCACTCTTGTGATTCCAAACTCTAAGCAAATGATTCCCATGTGGAAAATTCCTCTGGGCAGAAAATGATGCTTTCCTAATGAGTCTTCATTCCCAAAAGACTAGGTTAGATATCAGGGGAATCCAGTTCCTTTTGTTTGTTTGTTTTTGGTTTTACTGATTTTCCATGACCTTGCCCCCCTTCTGGCTGTGTGAATCTTCTAGCACCTTATCTTGTCTCTGACTTAGAGTTTTCTTCAAGTCTGGAACCTGCCTAGATTAGGTCTCTTTATCTTCAAAGCATTGTCTTGTGGTGAGGGCCCAGCCTGTAACTCCCGACAGGGTCTATTCTTCTTTTCAATAAAGCAGGTAAGTGGATTCTTCTGATAATGAACCTTGACCACTATACGGATTGGCTTTCAGACACATTTGCTGTTATAATTGGGAATCTTTACTTTATACAAGTTAAAAGCTGTGGTTTAGGCTCTTATTATAAAATGGTTGTTTATTATAACAGATGTATTTAGATCTTATGAGCTTCACATCTCATAGGGATTCTTTGATTTAATTTTTATAATCATCTTATCTCTGCAGAAGTACACTTAAGAACTCCAATCTACATTGTAGAAATAGTGCTTGGTGCTGCCTAGTGATCTGTGTAATTTAATATCAAAGTATGCTGTAGGTCTTGAGTGTCATTCTCTCAGGATAATTCTAGTTCTCAAGCTCTGGTGCAGTGGTTCTCATCCAGAAATGAATTTTCCCCAGGTTACTACTGATGATATCTGAAAAGATGTTGCTGAACACCTACAAAATGAAGGAAAGAATCCCCAACATATTATCCTGCCACAAATGTAAACAATTAATGGTGAGAAATCCATCTATACCTGCATCAATGTGCCTCTGAATCCACACAGATCCCACTATAGATGTAGAATCTGATCACAGGTCCTGGGAGGCCCAGTGATTCTGCATGGCTAGCAAGACGCTGGGAGATGTTGATGTGCAGGCCCTATTGTGTGGACCACTCTTTGATTAGCAAGGCTGTGATCCTGCATTAGAGATGGTGTAGGGAATTTTAAGTCTTTTAACCAAATATTGTCATTGAATGAAATTTGAAGGAATAGTGTGTTCACTCATTCTTGAGGCTATATAAATTCTGTGTTTCTTGCTTTTATAAGTGACCAAAATAAGAAACTTATGAAAAAGATTTTATAGTAGTAAACTGAAGAAGACTTTCAAATATGGGTCCTCTCACCTTTTAATCCCTAGTTTTGTTATGTGTTATTTTTTATAGCAAAGAAGTGTTATGATAACAGATTGTACAGGGTGGCTAATCAGCTGCCATTAAGATAAAAAGATCAGAAATAATTGTACAGTTGGGGCTAAGGTAATCAAAATGATCCTCCAAATGTTGAGGGAGATGAAAGAGGTGGTGTCAGAGAGACTTTGAAAATGTTGCCCTGCTGGCTCTGAAGGTTGAGGAAGAGCCAGGAGCTCAGGAAAGCAGGTGGTCAGCAAGAGAGACTGGAATTGGAAAGGAAAAAGATTCTCCCTTGAGCCTTGAGGAGGAGCTCAAACCTGCCAACATCTTGCTATTAGCCTGATGAGACTCCTTCCAAGCTTCTGCCTCCAGAACTGCAAGAGCACGTGTGTGTTCTCAGCAACTGGTGTGGGGGATGTTTTACAGCAGCAGGAGGAATCTAATATTGACATAGTCATAAAATTATTTGAGGAAACTGAAATGAAGCCTTTGAATTCATTCATCAGTCTTTCTTGGGTAAGGGCAATTTCTTCCTCTTTATTTAAAAGATTTTATTTATTTATTTGACAGACAGAGATCACAAGTAGGCAGAAAGGCAGGCAGAGAGAGGGAGGAGGAAGCAAACTGCCCACAGTGCAGAGAACCAATGTGGGGCTCGATCCCAGGACCCTGGGATCATGACCTGAGCTGAAGGCAGAGGCTTTAACCCACTGAGCCACCCAGGCGCCACAGGTAAGGGCAATTTCTATTTAGAGAGCCCACTTTAAGTGTAATACACTCTAGTTTCATCTACATGGTTGCAAATATCATATGATTTCACTAATAGGTGGAATTTAAGAAAAATAACAGATGAACATAGAGGAAGGGAAGGAAAAATAAAATGAGGTAAAAACAGGGAGGCAAAACATAGGAGACTCTTGATTATGGGAAACAAACTGAGGGGTGATAGAGGGATGTAGGTGGGGAATGGGGTAACTGGGTGATAGTTATAAAGGAAGGCACTTGTGATGAGCAGCGGGTGGTGTATGTAAGTGATGAATCACTAAATTCTACCTCTGACACTAATATTACACTATTTTTGAACTAACTTGAATTTAGTAAACTCTTAAAAGAAAAATAAATAAATAAATAAATAAATAAATAAAATGAAAGCAAACATGTCTTAAGTAGAAAATAAATTAAATAATTCAAAGAAACTGATCCTAGTTTTGTTGATCACTTCTACTGTTCTTTTAGTTTCTATTTCATTTATTTCTGCTCTGATCTTTATTATTTCTCTTTTCCTGCTAGGCTTAGGATTTATTTGCTGTTTTTTTCTCAGCTCCTTTAGGTGTAGAGTTAGGTTGTATTTTTGAGACCTTTCTTGTTTCTTGATAAAGGCTTGAATTAAGAGAAAAACTATTGATATATCTATAGTAATCAAGGATCCAAATAAAAGATAATAAAATTAAAAACAGAAAACAAAAAACAAAGGCTTGAATTACTACATACTTTTGTCTCCAGACCGCCTTTCCTGCATCCCAAAGATTTTGAACAGCTGTGTTTTCATTTCACTTGTTTCCATGAATTTTTTAAAATTCTTTAATTTCCTGGTTGACCCATTCTTTCTTTAGTGAGATGCTCTTTAGCCTCCACGTATTTAAGTTCTTTCCAACTATCCTCCTGTCATTGAGTTCTAGTTTCAGAGAATTGTGGTCTGAAAATATGCAGTGAATGATCCCAGTCTTTTGGTACTGGCTGAGACCAGTATCAAACTGGTCTCATTTGTAACCCAGGATGTGATATATTCTGGAGAATGTTCCATGTGCACTAGAGAAAAATGTGTATTCTGTTGCTTTGGGATGCAATGTTCTGAGTATACCTGTGAGGCCCATCTGGTCCAGTGTGTCCTTTAAAGCCTTTATTTCCTTGTTGATCTTTGCTTAGATGATCTGTCCGTTTCAGGGAAGGGGGTATAAAACTCTTCTACTATTATTGTATTAACTGTCAATGTGTTTCTTTGATTTTGTTATTAATTGGTTTATATAGTCGGCTGCTCCCATGTTAAGGGTGTAGATATTTAAAATCGGTAGATCTTCTTGTTAGATAGACCCTTTAAGTATGATATAGTGTCCTTCCTCATCTTTTATTATAGTCTCTACCATAAAATCCAAATTTTCTGATATAAGGATTGCCACCTCACCTTACTTTGAATGTTCATTAGCATGGGAAATTATTTTCTACCCCCTCACTTTATTTTTATTTATCTTTTTGGCACAAAACTTACTATATTTTAATTTTTTATTTATTTTTAAAATTTCTTTTCAGTGTACCAACATTCATTGTTTTTTGTACCAGTGTTCCATGCAATACATGCACTCCATAATACCCACCACCAGGCTCACCCAACCCATTACACCTCTCCCCTACAAAACCCTCAGTTTGTTTCTCAGAGTCCACAGTCTTTCATGGTTCATCTCCCCCTCCGATTTGCTCCAACTCACTTCTCCTCCCCATCTCCCTCACTTTAAATCTGGAGGTATCTTTGGTCTAAAATGAATTTCCTGAAGACAGATATTGATGGGTCTTATTTTTTTATCCATTCTGATACCTTGTGTCTTTTGATTGGGACATTTAGTCCATTTACATTCAGGATAACTATTGAAAGATATGAATTTAGTGCCATTGTATTGCCTGTGTGTTACTGTATATTTTCTCTATTCCTTTCTTGTTACATTTAGGCTCTCTCTTTGATTAAAGCACCCCTTTCAATATTTCCGGTAGGGCTGGTTTGGTGTTGGCAAATTCTTTTAGTTTTTTTTTTTTTGTCTTGGAAGCTTTTTTTAAATTTTTTATTTCTTTTCAGCCTTTTCATTGTTTTTGCACCTAACCAATGCTCCATGCAATCCGTGCCCTCTACAATAAAAAATAAAAAATAATTTAAAAATTAAAAATTTAAAATGAAAATTTTTTAAAAATAAAAAATAAAAATAAAAGGATTTGCCTCAGCTCCTTATACCTTAAATGTTTAAATCTTTTTTCTTTTCAGCATAACAGTATTCATTGTTTCTGCACCACACCCAGTGCTCCATGCAATCCATGCCCTCTCCAATACCCACCACCTGGTTCCCCCAACCTCCCACCCCCCCGCCCCTTCAAAACCCTCAAATTGTTTTTCAGAGTCCATAGTCTCTCATGGTTCACCTCCCCTTCCAATTTCCCTCAACTCCCTTCTCCTCTCCATCTCCCCTTGTCCTCCATGCTATTTGTTATGCTCCACAAATAAGTGAAACCATATGATAATTGACTCTCTCTGTTGACCTATTTCACTCAGCATAATCTCTTCCAGTCCCATCCATGTTGCTACAAAAGTTGGGGATTCATCCTTTCTGATGGACGCATAATACTCCATAGTGTATATGGACCACATCTTCCTTATCCATTTGTCCGTTCAAGGGCATCTTGGTCCTTTCCACAGTTTGGTGACCGTGGCCATTGCTACTATAAACATTGGGGGACAGATGGCCCTTCTTTTCACTACATCTGTATCTTTGGGGTAAATACCCAGTAGTGCAATGGCAGGGTTATAGGGAAGCTCTATTTCTAATTTCTTGAGGAATCTCCACACTGTTCTCCAAAGAGGCTGCACCAACCTGCACTCCCATCAACAGTGTAAGAGGGTTCCCCTTTCTCCACATCCCCTCCAACACATGTTGTTTCCAGTCTTGCTAATTTTGGTCATTCTAACTGGTGTAAGGTGGTATCTCAATGTGGTTTTAATTTAAATCTCCTTGATGGCTAGTGTTGAAGAAGATTTTTTCATGTGTCTGATAGCCATTTGTATGACTTCATTGGAGAAGTGTCTGTTCATATCTTCTGCCCATTTTTTGATATGATTATCTGTTTTGTGTGTGTTGAGTTTGAGGAGTTCTTTATAGATCCTGGATATCAATCTTTTGTCTGTACTGTCATATGCAAATATCTTCTCCCATTCCGTGGGTTGCCTCTTTGTTTTCTTGACTGATTCCTTTGCTGTGCAGAAGTTTTGATGTTGATGATGTCCTAAAAGTTCATTTTCGCTTTTGTTTCCTTTGCCTTTGGAGATATATCCTGGAAGAAGTTGCTGTGGCTGATATCGAAGAGATTACTGCCTATGTTCTCCTCTAGGATTCTGATGGATTCCTGTCTCACGTTGAGGTCTTTTATCCATTTTGAGTTTATCTTTGTGTATGGTGTAAGAGAATGGTGGAGTTTCATTCTTCTAATATAGCTGTCCAGTTTTCCCAGAACCATTTATTGAAGAGATTAAATTTTTCCACTGTATATTTTTTCCTGTTTTGTCGAAGATTATTTGACCATAGAGTTGAGGGTCCATATCTGGGCTCTCTACTCTGTTCCACTGGTCTATGTGTCTGTTTTTAACCCAGTACCATGATGTCTTGGTGATCACAGCATTGTAGTAAAGCTTGAAATAAGGTAACAAGATGCCACCAGTTGTATTTTTGTTTTTCAGCATTTCCTTAGCGATTCAGGGTCTCTTTTGATTCCATACAAATTTTTGGATTATTTGCTCCAGCTCTTTGAAAAATACTGGTGGAATTTTTATAGGAATGGCATTAAAAGTATAGATTGCTCTAGGCAATATAGACATTTTAACAATGTTTATTCTTCCGATCCAAGAGCATGGAATGGTCTTCCATCTTTTTGTGTCTTCAATTTCTTTCATGAGTGTTCTATAGTTCCTCGAGTACAGATCCTTTACCTCTTTGGTTAGGTTTATTCCCAGGTATCTTATAGTTCTTGGTGCTATAGTAAATGGAATCGAATCTCCAACATCCATTTCTGTATTTTCATTGCTAGTGTATAAGAAAGCCACTGAATTCTGTACATAGATTTGTATCCTGCCACAGTACTGAATTGCTGTATGAGTTCTAGTAGTTTGGGGGTGGAGACTTTTGGGTTTTCCATATAAAGAATATGTCATCTGAGAAGAGATAGTTTGACTTCTTCATTGCCAATTTGGATACCTTTTATTTCTCTTTGTTGTCTGATTGCTGTTGCTAGGACTTCTAATACTATGTTGAACAAGAGTGGTGAGAGTGGGCATCCTTGTCGTGTTCCTGATCTCAACAGGAAGGCTGCAAGCTTTTTCCCATTGAGGATGATATTTGCTGTGGGTTTCTCATAGATAGATTGGATGAAGTTCAGGAATGTTCCCTCTATCCCTATACTTTGAAGCATTTTCATCAGGAACGGATGCTGGATTTTGTCAAATGCTTTTTCTGCATCAATTGAGAAGACCATGTGGTTCTTCTCTCTTCTCTTATTAATTTGTTCTATCACATTGATTGATTTGCGAATGTTGAACCATCCTTGTAGCCCAGGAATGAATCCCACCTGGCCATGGTGGATAATATTTTTAATGTGCTGTTGGATCCTGTTTGCTAGGATCTTGTTGAGAATCTTAGCATCCATATTTATCACTGATGAATTATCCTTTTTGGTAGAGTCTTTGCCTGGTTTGGGGATCAGGGTAATGCTGGCTTCATAGAAAGAGTCTGGAAGTTCTCCTTCTGCTTCCATTTTTTGAAACAGCTTCAGGAGAATAGGTGTTATTTCTTCTTTGAAAGTTTGGTAGAATTCCCCAGGGAATCCATCAGGTCCTGGGCTCTTGTTTTTAGGGAGGTTTTTGATCACTGCTTCAATCTCATTACTAGATATCGGTCTATTTAGGTTATCGATTTCTTCCTCGTGCAATTTCGGGAGTTTACAGTTTTCCAGGAATGCATCCATTTCATCTAGGTTGCTTGGCTTATTGGAATATAACTGTTGATAATAACTTCTGAGGATTGTTTCTACTTCCTTGGTGTTAGTTGTGATCTCTCCCTTTTCATTCATAATTTTATGAATTTGGGCTTTCTCTCTTTTCTTTTAGATTAGTGTGGCCAATGGTTTATCGATCTTATTGATTCTTTCAAAAAACCAGCTTCTAGTTTCATTGATACTTTCTACTGTATCTCTGGTTTCTACCTCATTGATCTCAGCTTGAATCTTGATTATTTCCCTTCTTATGTGGGGAGTTGGTTTGATTTGTTGTTGATTCTCCAGTTCTTTAAGGTGTAGAGACAGCTGCTGTGTTCTAGATTTTTCAATTTTTTTGAGGGAGGCTTGGATGGCTATGTATTTCCCCCTTAGGACCGCCTTTGCTGTATCCCATAGGTTTTGGACCGAAGTGTCTTCATTCTCATTGGTTTCCATGAATTGTTTCAGTTCTTCTTTGATCTCCTGGTTGATGCAAATATTCTTAAGCAAGGTGGTCTTTAGCTTCCAGGTGTTTGAGTTCCTTCTGAACTTCTCCTTGTGATTGAGCTCCAGCTTCAAAGCACTGTGATCTGAGAATATGCAGGGAATAATCTTAGTCTTTTGGTATCGGTTGAGTCCTGATTTGTGACCCAGTATGTGGTCTATTCAGGAGAAGGTTCCATGTGCACTTGAGAAGAATGATTATTCCATTGTTTTTGGGTGGAATGTTCTGTATATATCTACGAGGTCCATCTGGTCCACTGTGTCATTCAATGCTCTTGTTTCTTTATTGATTTTCTGATTCGATGATCTGTCTATTTCTGAGAGAGGCGTGTTAAGATCTCCTACTATTAATGTATTCATATCAATATAACTCTTTATCTTGATTAACAGTTTTCTTATGTAATGGGCTGCTCCCATATTGGGGGCATAGATATTTACAATTGTTAGATCATCTTGGTGGATAGTCCCTTTAAGAATGATGTAGTGTCCTTCTGTATCTCTGACTACAGTCTTTAGTTTAAAATCTAATTTGTCTGATATGAGAATCGCTACCCCAGCCTTCTTTTGAGGCCCATTGGCATGAAAGGTGCTTCTCCATCCCTTCACTTTCAGTCTGGTTGTATCTTGAGGTTCAAAATGGGTCTCTTGTAGACAACATATGGATGGGTCCTGTCGTTTTATCCAATCTGTAACCCTTTGCCATTTTATGGGTGCATTTAGGCCATTCACATTGAGAGTGATTATTGATCGATACGTTTTTATTGACATCGTGTTACCTTTGAAGTCTTTCTCTCTGTAGATTGTCTCTATATTTCTGTTCAATGCTATTCTTCGGATTTTTCCTCTTTTATAGAACTCCCCTTAATATTTCCTGCAGTGTTGCCTTGGTGGTTGGATAATCTTTTAAGCCTTGCCGGTCTTGGAAACTCTTTATCTCTCTATCCATTTTGAATGTCAGTCTTGCTGGATAAAGTATTATTGCCTGCACGTTCTTCTCATTTAGTGCCCTGAATATATCTTGTCAGCCCTTTCTGGCTTGCCAGGTCTCTGTGGACAAGTCTGACGTTATTCTGATGGGCTTTCCTCTGTAAGTAAGGAGCCTCTTTGTCCTAGCGGCTTTCAAGAGATTATACCTACAATTATGATTCCTCAATTTGACTATCAGTTGCCTTGATGTTTTTCTAGAATCTATAATCTTGGGTGGCGACCGTTCGGCCTCCAGTACGTGAACGCTGGTTCCATTCGCCAGATTGGGAAAATTTTCATGAAGAACTTGTTCCACTATATCTTCTAGACTTCTTTCTTTCTCCTCCCCTTCAGGGATTCCAATAATTCTGACGTTGGAACGTTTCATGGTGTCATTTATTTCCCTGATTCTGTTTTCATGGTTTCTAAGCTGTTTGTTTCAGGCTTCCTCTTGATCCTTTCTCTCCATCTCTTTGTCCTCCAGATCACTAATTCTATCTTCTGTCTCAGTTACCCTAACTTTGAGAGAATTTAGATTAGCTTGGTACTCATTGAGAGCATTGTGAACCTCTGCCCTGGTAGCTTTTAGCTCTGCCCTAACATTGTGAACATCCTGTCTGGTTGCTTTCATCTCGGCCCTAATCAATTCCGTTTGGTCATCCATGGCTTTCTCCAACCTAGCTATTGCCTGGATAATTCTTAGCCTGAATTCTCTTTCTGACATGTTGTCTATGTTGATAGCCGTTAGCTCTGTTGCAGAAGGTCCATCCTCTGTATTTTTCTTCTGTTGGGCATTCCTCCTCCTAGTCATTTTGGTGAGAGATGACTGAACAGATGTAGTTGGTTGTATAGACCGTGGTGCAGTCTGGGTGCACCCTGGAACATTTCTGAGCAATCAGGATTCCCCACCCAAATGAGAGAAAAAAGAAAGGAAAAAGAAAAAAGAAAAAAAAAAAAAGAAAAAGAGAGAGACCGGAAAGAAAGGGAAGATGAAAGAGAAGGTTCAGCCCAAATGGGCCCCAAGGTAAGATTTATGAGGTATACAAACAAAAATAGACAAACAAAAAGACTGATAAATGTATATAACAAGAGATAAATATATATATATATATATATATATATATATATATACAATTAAAGGAAGAACCTTTTCGAAAAGAACCCTAAGTGTAAGATTCTATACTATCAGGACAAACACAAAAACACAGAAACACTGGTGGAAGAAAAAGATGGGAGAGTGGTTATAAATTCTCAGTTTGGGAGAAGAAGGTTTGTTTTGATTCTTCCTGGATGTATCTTGATATCTTTGTTAAAGGACTCAACTTTCCTAGGCTAAAGGGGGATTAAAAATTGGTTTACCTGTAGGGGTAGTATTGATTAAGGAAAGGGGATTCCTTTGAAGTTTAACTCTATATGAATATTAGAAAATAAAAATAAAAAAAGGAATAAACTAGACTAAACTAAAATTAAAAAAAGTTCAAAAAATAGAAATGCAAAAGAAAAACACAGGTGTGTGTATCAAAGAGTTCAGGTTAGAAGGTTATTATGGAATTTGATGTACTGGACAGCTCGCTGTGATGGTAAATAGGTTAAAAAATTATCTATAAAAAAATGGCTCATAATAGTGGCAACAAATTAAAAATAAAAGTTGTCCTATGAAGTAGTGGTGGTGGTTCTCTTGTAGCCTTTTTTTTTTTTTTTTACCCTCTCCTGGTTGGTTTTCTGGGGGAGGGGTCTGCCACGGGGGTTTTCAGTCAATGATGTTCCCTGAGTTAAGTCCTCCCGCCCCCCTCAAGGGGGTGGGCTCTGAGGAAACCGGTTTTTTCAGCCCTTGTTCTCTGGAGGTTTGTATGTTTGTTCACCTTTTTGTAGGTTTAGAGGAAAGCAAACTGCCCCTGACCTCCATCTCAGAAAGAAGCCTCAGTCTGTTCTTCTGTGGGGTTTGCAGAGCCCATATAAATCCCCCCTTGGCCGCTGGCAGAGCAGGTTCCCAATCGCAGTCTCTGGGGACGCAGGATCTTCTGATTGTACCCAATACCGTGGCAGCAGCGGCGGCTGTCTGGGCAGCTCCAGACCGCCAGAGAGGTTCCAAGCCGCGATAACACACTGAGATTTTCCCGCTGGCCCAGGCTGGGAGTGCCTGGTCTTTCTGGGTCTAAGAGCACCCGGCTTGTGTGCACCTCTTTCAGGGGAGAGTCTGGGGTGCACGTCTTAGGCTGAAACAATGGCGCGTGTCAAAGAGCGCCAGCTGGGCCTTTGTACCTCTCTCAAGGGAGGATGAAGGGCACACTCATCTTAGGCTCTGCTGTCTGGCGTGGCTCCCATCCCCTCATAGGGGCCAGAACCCATGCAATCTCGGGCTTGCGGGCTTGCTGGCGGCTCAGGACCAAGACCTGGTTTCTTCTTCACACTCTCTCTGACTCCGTGCCAGGGGAGGCTGTCCTGGGACCAGGGACTTAAGCCCCTGTCCCTAGCCGCCCCCATTCCCACAGTTTCCCTCCATGATCTTTTGCTCTTTTGGAGTGCTTTCAACCAGTTCCCAAGTTAATGCTGGTCCCCAGACTCAGGGCACTCTCGCTAGTATTAGGGGTGTTACTTTCCAACTGGTCACCTCTGGTGGCTCCCTCCCCCTTTTGTTTATCTTC